>JAOWBH010167542.1:0-10837 GCA_028566215.1 Silene coronaria
GCAACGATTAGGCGGATATCTATTTTGATATCGTTCTTAGGCCGAATAAGCAAGGACCGGAGGTTGATTTCTTATTCCTTTATTTCGATTCATGTATTTCGTTTATGACTATAAATCATTATTTACAATTTCGTTATAATCCTGGAAATTGTATTGAGGTAATATACGGATATTCCTCACACCATGAGCTCGCGCTTGTATGCTGTCTTCTCTACTCCTACCACAAAGTCATCAACCGTCGAATCCAAAGTTGATATTCTCATCATCACCTTCTTCATCATATCTAATCAAATTCATTAACATCCACATCGCTAGCAAACCTAGCTGCCACACCCCTGTACCACTCCCTTTCCTGGATACTCATTTGGGGCTTGGAAAGCCGGACCACTAAAATAATCCGACCTCAAGTTGAGGTCCCCGTGAATCCCTTGAGCGGTGTAGCCTCCATTGGGTCACAAGTAGTATGAAGGGTGAGGTCCTTCAGGCCGAACATACATACAACTAGCATAGTCGTCATAAATGGGGTGTTTTCCAACCGCTTGGTCATAATATAGGTGGTCAATCCGCCATCCCAATTCATCAAACCTAGAAGTGGTAAAGGTGCAGAATTAAATGAATTCCGTCCGCATGTCATTCATCTCGAGGTCCATTCTGCCCATAAACGAAACAAAGGAAGGTCTAGAGAAGGGTGTTATGGAGGTTGTGACGAGATGAAGTATTTTTCTTACGGTTGGGTGAAAGGTAGGTTAAGCATTGTATATTGGAATGATGATTGGGTTGGGCCATGCCTCTCGCAAAAGTGTGTCCTTGGTGGAGAAATGACCGGTATGTCTTGCGGTGGTTCTTGGGGTGCTTCTATCTCAAGAAGGTAATGAGACTCGTTGTGTTTGATGACAACTTTTTGGGCATTTGGGAGGACGATAGAGTTCTTGTTGTTTATTTTGCCAATCAAGTTGGTTGTCCACCTCACTTTGCTTGATCCAACCTAAATTTCGTGTCATATAGTCGTTGTTTATGACGTCATCTCTTATAACCGGTCTTGCCATGTTTTCATTGAACCCGGCCTTAGCTTTGGCGATATGAGTATCAATCCTCCCACCTAGATAGGCACGTTTAGATGAGTAGCTTTGGATAATTTTCGGAGGTGAAAGGCCATGTGATGATCAATGAAAATTTTTAAGGGCGTGGGTATTTTGTAAAGATATGAAGCCAAAATGTTAAGTTCCTCGGTTTGGAGGATCCAAGGTTCATGCCTCTCGAAGACGGTAAACCCCATGAATTGTGCCCAAACCTGGATCACCGGATTATGCACCGAATTTGCCCCCTTTTTGTTTCCTTTTCATAGTCACATCCCGTAATCGATTCCCATATGCTACAATAGTGAAAGTTTTCCGGTTGGTCTTAGTCCTCCATGTGCGTCAAACCAAAATAGACACAAATTGTTTTAAAGTAAGGGTGATATCTTTGGTTAGCAATCAGAAAGATATTTGTGAAACCAATACGATACTCCTCATTTTTATCACTTCTAAGTAGCTCAAAAATTCCCAAGTGAGCCTGGGTAAGTTAGTCGATGCATTGCATATATATGCTCCATTCACACCCCCTTAAACAACTTCTTGGCTTTAGTATATAATCCTAAATACCTCATAGTAGTTCGACAAATGAATCTAGTAGGGTGAATGGGATGAAGTTTAAAGAGAAGAAACTTAATCTGTTGTGTCTCGGAAGAGAATATCACGTCGGGAAAGTCCAGATATGATGCTATGTTACCCACTATTGCCTCTTGATTGCTTGTCTCGACTCTTTCTCTTTTGGATTGTGATTTGGGTAAGTGAAAAGTTAGAGTTCGGGTGAAAATGAGTGGTTTATTTGTGAGAAAATTGGATGAGAAGGTGAAGTTTGTGGTGTTTGAGTTGGTTGAAAAGGGAGTTTTGGAGGATTTGTTAAGTTTTGGTATTTGTGTGATAGAGAGAGAGAGAGAGAGAGAGAGAGAGAGAGAGATAGAGAGAGAGAGAAAGTGAGTGAAATGAGAAAGTGGAGTAAAAATGAGGGCTGAAATGAATAAAAAGAGGCGTGTAAGTGTATTACAAGACAGTGATGACCCCGGCAGCCGGGTAACCGGTTACAAATTTTCCAATTTTTATTTTTTCGAATTTTTTCTTCATTTGGATTTGTTCTCGGCCTGGTCAGCGGACCGGCGGACCGGACTTAGACAAAATTTCGACGTCTTTTTGCACTTATTGTCTGCTGGCCGGCTGTTGGCCTACCAGCTTTCAATGTCTCTTCCTTCTACACTTCTCCTCTGAAGTGTTTTCAGTGCTCCCAGCTGTCATCGCTTCTTGTTTTTCTTCAGTTTTTCTCATTAGGGCATTCTTTGCCAGCGAAACGGTTGTCGGCCTACTGGCTCCCAGCTCGTCTTCTTCATTTTTTGTTCATTTTGGCTATGCCTCAGCACCGGTCAGAGCACCGGCTGCCGATTGGTCGGTTGGGAGAGCATCTCTCAGACGTAGACAAATTTTGACCTTTATTCTCTTGACAAAATCCAATTGTTCTCGGCACAGACCTACGTCATATAGCTTCCTGGCACCCTTCAGGGTGTACATTAGACTTGTTTGCTTCGTTATTTCGCCAAGTAGGCTCTTAAATCGATTTTCGAATCCTCTCAAATAGTCAACTCAACAATTTCCTTCAAAAACTCGGTAAATGAATTAGTCCCTTATCCTCTCCATTCATAAAATCATGTATTAATACGACAAACAATTAATCCAAATATTCACAAATGAAACAATTCTAAATATACATGCAAAGTTTATGGGAATGGATATTTACAAAGTGGTGGTTCTTTGGGAGCTCCACCAGACCCCTTCATCTAGAAGGTTGAAAAAACATTATCCTCCTCGGGGAGGGGATCCCGAGGTAGAGAACTTCAATAGTTCTTAGTTCATCATTCTCATAATACCGCTTTACCTTAGAACATTCACTTTGAAGCTTCCACCGTCTTTGCTCCAAAGCTCGAATGCTCCATAAGGGGAGATGTCCGTCACTTTGAATGGATTGGACAATCGTGAGCGGAGTTTTCCAGGAAATACTTGAATCTTGGAATTTAAAAGGAGAACTTGGTCCCCAGACGTATCTCTTTTCTTGAAATCTTGGCATCGTGCCACTTCTTCATTTGCTCCTTGTAAATCAATGAACATTCATAGGCATCGAGTCTCAACTCTTTAATCTCACTCATCTGGAGGAATCTCCTCTCACTAGCAATATCAATATCAAAATTCATTTCTATTAAGGCCCACCACGCCTTGTGCTCCAACTCAACTGGCAAATGACCCCGTAGACTAGCTTATACGGCGTTGTGCCAGTTGGTATTTTGTATGTCGTTCTTAGAGCCCACAAGACATCGAGATGTTTTTGAGACCAATCCTTTCGACTTTTATTGGTCACCTTCTCTAATATAGCCTTATATTGACGGTTGGAGACCTCTACTTGCCCACTAGTTTGAGGGTGGTAGGCAAGAGCGGTCTTCTTCATCACTCCATAGGAAGCCAATGTTGCCTTGAAAGTACTTTTCCGGAAATGGGAACCTCCATCATTCATCACAATCCTTGGAGTTCCGAATCTTGGAAAGATTGTATTCTTGAAGAGCTTGATTACCACTTTGGTACGAGTCATTAGTTGGGAATGCCACGACTTCAATCCACTTAGAGACGTAGTTGACCACCACTAAAACGTACTCATTTCCAGAAGAGTTGGGAAATGGTCCAATGAAATCTATTCCCCAACAATCAAATAACTCAATCTCTAAAATGTTGGTGAGTGGCATTTCATTCCTCTTACCAATGTTGCCCATCCTTTGACAAGTATCACATGATTTAACCAAGTAGTGAATATCCTTGAACATGGAAGACCAAAAGAACCCGCCTTGTAGCACCTTAGATATGGTCCTTCATGTAGCTAGGTGTCCACTATAGACCGAGTTATGTAGTCTATCAAAGATATCCATGCCTACCTCCTTAGAAACACACCTTCTAATAAACATCAAGTCACCACATTTTCGAAATAGATATGAGTCATCCCAAAAATAACTCTTGGCATCATTATTTAACTTCCTTCTCTCTCTTTGATCAAGCTCATCCGGAACGAACCCACTCACTAAGTAGTTTGCCAAATCCGCAAACCATGGCACTATTACACTAACTTACAAAAAGCTATCTTCTCTCAACCATTCATTTATCAGTCCACTTTCACCCTTTACACTATGCTATTCATTAGTTAACCATGATAAATGATCCGCCACCATATTTTCAAACTCCTCCTTCTCCTTAATCTCAAGATCAAACTCTTGAAGCAACAACGCCTACCTCAAGAGCCTAGGATTGACATCCTTCTTTACCATTAATTGGCATAATGTGGCATGATCGGTATAAACTACCATTGAGACCTAACAAGATAGGGCCTAAACTTCTCTATGACATGAACAATTGCCAAAATCTCCTTTTCGGTGGTGGAATTATTGTATTAAGCTTGGTCAAGGATCTTGCTTGAGTAGTAGATCACATGGTGCCTTTTGTCAACGACTTTTCCTAGAACCGATTCAGCGGCATTGTCCGAAGCATCACACATAATCTCGAAGGGAAGACTCCAATCTGATGATCAGATTATGGAAGTCGTCACAAGTGCTTCTTTCAACCTATTGAAAAATTCAAGACAAGATTGATCAAAAGCAAAAGGAACATCCTTGAGAAGGAGAAAGGTTAAAAGCTTTGAAATTTTTGAAAAGTCCATTATAAACCTTCTATAAAACCTAGAGTGACGGGATTTAATAATAAGAGAGATGAGCTCTCTCTAAAAATGTAGAGAGATGAGATATCCTAAAAAAAAGAAAAAGGAAAAATTAGACCAAGATGAAAAATCAAATCACAGAAAAATCAAAAAGAGAGACCTCCTTTTCTCTGCCCCCAAATTTTTTCGCCATTGTCCAGATCTATACTCTTATGAGTATAATCTACATTTAATCATTAGTCCATGCTCTTTGTTTGTCTCTCACAAACTCAGTCCAATCTCCTCTTCAGCAGGTTGGAGACCGTTTCATATCATTGAAGCTGCTCGTTTGCCCCAGCGCTCCTCTTGTGATGAGACTTTTATAAGATCATTGTTAGCTTCAATCCTTCCCTTTTTCGAACTAAATTGGGATCGTACTTGCAACTTCTCGACTCTACTTGCAGTCAAAAGTATGGATCTGGATTTCTCGATCCTTTTTAGCAATCCTCTTTGCCCGGATGGTCTACAAGTCGATGAGGTCACAAGCCGATGTAGACGAGGTGACTTTGACGGCTTGCATTTTTATGTTGAGAAAGACTACTTTACGGCTTCCGAATCTGGTGAGTCACCTTCTTCTGGAGTAAGTTGTCATGTCTCTCTCACTTTGTCGGGATTTGAGTTTGTTCTTGTAACCCTCTCAGTCATATTGCCTAGTCCGTTTAATTCTTTATTTGTAGACATTGAATTGCTCTCCATTATAGCAAAGGGGAGTTTTATTCAGCCTTTTGTCTACTTCCAAGAATTTTCGGACATAGGATCAGTCCAAGCCAAAAATTACTCTGCCATTTTCTTCTTTAGCAAGATTGTTCTTTATAGCCTTGACCTTATTTGGTCACTTGTACTGAAAAGGAATCGTTTAATCCCTAGAGCATTTGTGTTATGTACTTTTGATAGCAAGCTCATAGATAGATTTGTTTTGCCAATTGTTAAGATTGTTAATGGTTATCTCTCTGATAATCAAATGCTTTTTGTTCGGAATATCTTAGTATATCGTGGCATCCTTGATGATTTTTATGCCCAATGTAGGTTGTGTGCCTATTCTTTTAGTTTTTCCCGTCCGGTTTCAATAATGACGAGTACTCAATTTTATGGCTTTCTTAAACAAAGATTGAGACTTATTGAAACAGTTACAAGTATGCTTTCGATGAATACAAGTACTCAATTTTATGTCTTGCTTAGACGAAGATTGAGACTTCTTGAAACAATTACAAGTAAGGTTACTATCTTAGAGGATGTGTGCTACCGGAGAATACTACTTTGTGGCCTTATTGAACACTATTATTGTTGGTGGTCTCTCGGAACTTTGTTGTCTTTAGTTGTTTGCTTCTTTGTTAGTCTAGAAAGTTTAGAACATTTTGGTCCGTCTTATTTTTTTCAATGACTATCGCCTTTTGGAACGCAAGGGGGACTAAGAGGAAAAATTTAGTTGAAGAACTCAATTTTTTTAGCACTTCTAATAACATCAAGATCATTGGTCTAGGAGAAACTAAAGTCCATAGTGGTCCTGACCAAGGGTTTTTAGCAAGATCGGGTTTTCAATGTTGCGATTTTGTTCCTAGTATTGGCCTTTCCGGAGGCATTTGGATACTTTGGAAACAAAACTTATCGATGCCTTTTTCTATTAAAGTTCATGTTAAAACTAACAGATTCATCAGTTGCGAAGTTAGTGATTCTTTCACTAACATCTCCTTTTTTATAGTTTTTGTTTATGCTCCGGCTCAACCTTTGGAAAAGGATGAGTTCTGGTCGTCTCTTCTTGATTTTTGTTTAAGCCTATCTTTGCCTTATATTTTATTGGGTGATTTTAATGAGATTAAAGTCTCTGCTGATAAAAAAGGAGGCGCACTCCCTAATTTTACTCGCTTTATCAGACTTAATAATTTTTTGAAAGATTCGAATTGTCTAGACCTTCCCTTTGTTGGTAACCATTTTACTTGGAGAAGGAGTAAAAGTAGTGTTAATAACATTTTCGAAGTTTTGGATAGAGGTTTAGCCTCTCTTGATTGGCTAAATTGTTTTCCGGGAGCTAAATTAATTCATCACTCCTTTACTAGTTCCGACCATTGTCCGATTTCTATTAGCCTTAATAATCATTGTGTTAGAAAAGCACCTCCCTTTCGCTTTGAATTAATGTGGACTCTTCGTAAGGATTTTAATTTGTTGGTTAAAAAGTGTTGGCAACATCAATTTAAGGGATCTTACATGTTTTGTCTTGTGCAAAAATGTAAACTTCTTAAAGTTAAAGCTAAATTATGGAATCAATCTACTTTTGGAAATGTTTTTAAGCAATTGTCTCAGGCTGAGACTAAACTGCGTAATATCCAGGATAGTTTATATGTTAGTCATTCAACCGATCTGGTTAAGGCTCAAAATAGATGGTTAACTAAAAGAGAAGCTCTCCTAGACTATAGACGTATATACTGGCAACAAAAAGCTAAAATTAATAAAGCCAATTTTGGAGATAGTAACTCCAAAATCTTTTCAGACTTTCGCTTCAATTAGAAAACACCGTAATGTTATTCGATGCTTTTGTAATAAAGACGGTATCGATATTCTGATCATTCTATTATTAGAACAGAAATTACCTCAGAATTCAATCAACGCTGTAATCAAGTAAATTATCAAACGCTGTAAAAAATCATATTCATTGGTTATGGTACTATTTAACCTTAGTATGATGATCTTTGCCAATATGTCATTTATAAAACTAGGCCTTGGTGTTTTAATGCGGTGTTGTTGACAATGTGGGTTTGGAAGGCAAGACATAGTATTATTAGGTGTCACAGGGTGGTATCGAATTTTGGTACTATTAATTAAATATAATAAACGTCTGCTATGGAACCTTTTATTATGCGCCAAAAGATAAAAGGATAAATTTTAATTTGCAAATATTTTTGTAATAACTCGAACGATAAATAAATTACAATATAATATATAAATTAAACCTAGTCTAAAAATAACAATAGGTCAAAGGTGACGGAATCACACGTTTGAATTCTGACAACTACTAAAACGAACCCAAAGTGTAAAAAACAACTATATTAATAAATAGCCTCAAATTTAACTTTAATTCCTAAGTAGTTTATTATTTATCTTATCACTAGATGGTCTCTGCCCAAGCCCGACCATCGAGACAAGTAACAATCAATTCCATCAAGACAAGTAACAATCAATTCAATTTGAGAATGAGACAAGTCGAAAGTAACTAGATGCTCAAATCATGATGTTTAGAACATGCATGCCTAATTTACTAATACTCCGTAATAATTAATAACAACTAAAAACACTCATGAATGACATGTTAGAAAATTATATAACATGACATAACATCCAATTCAATCAAAAGTAACAAAAGAATTTAGATAATCAATGTAGGAGCCTATAACAATTACATCCACTTAGCTTAACAAAGCATAATGTATAGAAAGAACGTCTTTAGAGCATATAATAATTGCCATGGATAGATGGAGCTTATAACTGCCTCCGTACAGTTTTATGTATAGCGTATAACAACTGCCTTTGTGTCTTAGAGCTAGTTAGATTCTCGATGTAATAATTGTACATCGAATGACATTTGGGAACGAGAGCGAATATCAATTGCCTCTCGCGCGCCATGCCAACTTACATGTATGCATGAATATTCTCTCCACCTTTAGTTTTCGGATCTATGCATGTGTATTCTTGTCATAACCCAGATATCGGAATCTAAAGACGAAGTATATTTCATATCTATACTAACTTAATTGATTCACTCGAAGTAAATAGATTTGTTCTCTTATAAAGACACTCCTAAGTCTAACATTATTAATTTATTTCAGTCTTTCTTAAGTAATGATTTATTGATTTAAAAGCTAAAAATATAATGAATGTTAAGACAACTCCTTAATTCCAGATATGATAAAACTTATCACTGAAATCAATTGATACGGTATTGCAGTTACTCGATTTGCATCAGAGTAGAACTGGCACGAACCTATTAAGGCTGAGAAATTAAACCTATATAATTCTTTTCAGTTATCTGCAGCGACATTTTCCTAACCCTTGCTACGCCTTCTTTTGAAGTTTTAGTTCTCACGCCCATTTGAGCACGAAGCGACTTGTTGAGAAGCTCTTTCTCTATTCTTTTTTTTTTTTTTGCGGAGCCTGATTCTTAGCTGACAATCTCTGTAATACTCGAGAACTTTAAAAGGGAGTCCTCGGCCTAGTATAGGGTACACTCGACCGAGTGTGAGGCACTCGACCGAGTGTAGTGAACCGAACGCGAGTTGGTTAGCCAGACCCTGACTAGGTGGCACGAGACCGAGTGCAGGCAGCACTCGTTCGAGTGCTCTGTCTCAAGCCCAGTTTCCGCATGTTGAGTTCCGTGTTATTGAGCCTTACTATATAAGCCTTCATTTCAGTTTTATTCTTCATTCATCAAACCCTTAACCCTCTCTCTACCTCCCTCAAACTCTCGCTAAACATTTCCTACCATCTTTCATGAAAATTCAAGCTTGGATTGACAGATTCATCAGCACCTTTCATCGTTCCTTTGCATATTTAATTTTGTGAGCTTAGATCTATTCTTTTATCACTTTTACTGTGTTCCTAACCTTAGAAATTAGGGGGTTTTGTTATTAGGGTAAATTAATTAGGTTTTTTTTATAATTAGATAGTAGTAATAAGTAATTATAGGTATTAAGTTGTTGTAGGACATGATTATGATAATAATTACTTGGTTAATTGTAGGAGAGAACTTCATAGAGGAGGATTCCTTGTTTTATGCTTGTGCTTATGGAGATTTGATAAAAGGTAGGTTAATTCTATTCGGTTTCAATAATATGAATGTTGTATATGGTTATTGATGTGATTAGTCTCACATGAATAGAGCATTTGCACTATAACAAGCTTAATGGTTAATTGCATCTTAAAGGATGATTATAATGGTTGGGTTTGCATTATAACATGTAAATGAGGATTATGGTTAATCTCATGTTGTTAAGGGAATTGTATCATATCATAATAGTGGGTGGTTATGGATGGTCTCACATTATTGGTGAAAGTATATTATAAATGATTAATTGTTGATACATGTGTCCTTGGCATGTTGATATTCATAATCCATGAGATGATTGCGTAATTACCATATTATGTTGCATATTGTGATATATGTGACTGCGGTGGAAGTTGGAGGTTGTTGGTGGAGTGGTGGTTTTGATATACGGTTGTTGAGGAGACGTAAGGCTGTTTTGGACACCGTCTTACGCTTGGGTTGCCTATTAAAGTTTTTCACTCTAATAGGGATGTGCACATTCATAGCTTGGGTATGGAGGGACTCGTTTTGCGTCACGACGTCTAGCAGGGGTCTGGTTAGCGCCCGATCTCAGTATTTTCGGGGCATATCCCAAGTACCTTTTTACGGACTGCGGTCTGCCTATTTGGTGAGCGGTGTTGCGGTGTCGTCACCGGGTTGTGGATACCGTGGTGTGTCCTTAGTACCAGTGTGTTGATGTGGAGTGGTGTTGATTGGAGACTTGTGATTGCCCATTCATGTTTGCATTTCATGTTCATAATTACATGTTGTCATGGTTGATTGTTTTATTAAACTGACGGTGTGTGGCTATGTGTAATATGTCACCTATTTTCGGGGTGACCTGTGTCGATCCATATGATATTTTCGATCATATGGGGAGCAGTTGATTGACATGTATAGAGGTATCATGATCGGGCTTCAGGCCGCTCTACAGACATTGGAGTTGAGTTCATAGTCGTTTAGTAAATGTCATAGACTTAGTAGAGTTGTATTTTATTATTCATATAATGTGTAATACCGCTAGTTTGTGTAGCATTTTGTTCACGGATGAGAGGTCTTAGGTGGGCCTGGTCATGGATCGTGAGGTGAACGGAATACCGGTGTTATTTTGTGGAGTTAGTATGAGTAGTGTAAACACAGGAATTATCCTGGTGTGTGTTTTAGTATGCGTTGACAGCAGAGATGGTAGTAGAGGGGTGAACTTCGGGACGAAGTTCATTTTAA
>JAOWBH010167553.1:0-10837 GCA_028566215.1 Silene coronaria
ATATATATATATATATATATATATATATATATATATATATATATATATATATTATACACACACACACACACATGCTCTAACTTCTAAGATTAGCCGTAATGTCTGCTGCGTGCTTCCTTCTTTTTGACATGATGCGGTGATGTATATGTTTTTTTTCTCCATATTGCACAAGTGATTATATAAAATTTAGTTTGCAGTTGTAGGTTTTAATAGAAGGTTTTCTAAGTATTTATAAATCATTTTAAATCATTTAGCGAGTATATTAGTGGCGAAATGTCAACACCAAAATCATATCGAAACATTATTGATTCACAAAACATTTCATAATGAACAGGTTTCACGTATCCCGACTGATGACTTTAAATGTAGATGGATTATCTACTTCCGAAATACATTTTTAAAAAGCTCACTTAAAATAAAACATTATTTAGTTACCCGTGCAACGCACGGACATGAAATCTAGTAATAATAATAATTAGGAACTGAACTGAATTAATCTGAACTGAACTTAATCGAACTGAACTGAAGTCAACTGAAATTAAGTTAAAAAAAACAGGGCCTTATTAGAAAAGAACAAACCTATATATTTACAACCGTAAAGCTACAAACAAGGTAAAGAGGTAACAATATGAAACAAGATAAATACAATCACTAAAATAAAGGATGCAACATGCAAGTAGACAATCATGAACTTTTTGGCGAAATATGATGAGGAGTACTACACAACTAGATGCTACTAGATGTAACGAATAACGATGGTCAATTGGTCATAAATCATAATCAAGTCATCAAGGAATGAAGAATGTTAATTGTTAAAGCTAGCTCTTTCTTTTTACGCCTGCTGACCAAAATGTTTGAATGTCGTATGTATCGGGTCATTTTTCCAAGTACTAAAAAGGCATAATCTTTCGGCGGGGTCAAAATTCAGAATTAATTATAGACTTCATGTAAATCTGTTATCTCTAATATATATATATATATGGTTCTATCTATTAACATTTAACAGTAATGCGCATGTTTTGTAAATACAATCTTGCACGGACCCTCTCAATTTTTCATGGTATATATTCACTTAACAAAGTCTACTTAATCAACTTTGAATCTCCCTTTCTCCACTTCTCATGCTAATTGAATTCTTATCAACTACTAGTTTATTTTGGGGCGTCTCATAAAGAAAAAAAATATATGAGATCCCAAATATAAATGCTAAGCGTACTGTATATCGAATTTTGTATTGAATTTCATCAATAAAGCTTATAAATTTGGTGACCAAAATCGGAGGCCCGATTCCCGTGCTCGTGACTGCACATGACCTTTGATGCCCCTGAGTCCACCATTCCGTTTTTCACTAATTTTTTTTAAAAAAATAAACATTAATGACAAATGTGAATCTATTTGCAAGGTTTTGGAGTCTAGGAATAACATTTGAAATAAAAATTTTTGTGTCTTGAATCCACTTTTTAGGCTAAAAATATATAAAAAAAAAATTATATAAAATGAGTGCAGTTAAGTGATGGGTGAGAATCGAACCCCCAACTTCATTGTTGAATATGACTATCTTAAGCGGTAAATATGGTCTTTGTATTGATTACACTAATTTCACATGGTAAGATAGTCTAATATGATCGTCTTCGTATCATACTATCATTGTACTTCATGTATAATTAGTTAATAACGATTGGAAAAATATGCTCGCTTCATTTTATTAATTTTCATCCCTTGTGCGGTTGTACCTTCTTAATGAGATGAGGAAGTGTATAGTCAATTATGTGAATGAAATACAGAAAGGTACTCCCTCCGCATTTTAATGTTTTTCTCATTTTATTAAAATATTCCTCACAGATAATGGAGAAATGGAAAGAACATTAAAATTTGGAGGGAGTAGTAAACAAAGTTATTATTAATAATAAAGGATAATCATTAAGTCCGTCTTCTAATTTTCTCATTTTAAGGGCTGTTACGCCTTATGGTACCAATAAAATTTCAGGTGCAAAAGATTTAAAAATAATGGGAGAGTTGCATTAAGATAAACATGAGATGATTATTGAAGTAATGGAAGATAACAAGATAACAAAAAGGGCGGGCTTGCACCACTAGATTACATGTGTTGGTGGATAGAAAGGTGATCCTTTTCGGATGGACTTGAAATGGGCACAAATAAGGTCCATATAAATGGTTATGGATGGATCAATGCAGAGAACAGTCGATTCTCATATTAGAAACTAGGGAGTATTAGTCAATCTCACAAATGACAACTACTTATTACAAAGTATTAATTAATGAAATGACATGCTGGCATGCTGCACTGCATACAACCACTACTCACTCCTATTGCTAATTACGTTACGTACATACTAGAAACACAAATTAGAATGTTCACAGATTCTTACTTGTGACGAACGGTATCCGTCACAAGGTAGAGTCGAATCAAATAGTAGCATATTCTCACAATATGGGCCGGGTTGAGTATTGGGCAATGTGATTTGTTTATTATGTTAGTGGATGTTGGGTATATAATAGGGTCATTATTTTATTACATGTAGTATAAATAGGTTGCATTAGAAACATAACTCATCACAATCATTCTCTTCTTCATACGTGACTATCATCATCTTCTATCACACTCTTCTCTCAAATTCAAACACACATTTACCCTCCAAATCTTCATATTTTTTCTGTAAAATCATCATAAAAAATGTAATCAACAACACCAACACCAAATCCCTTCCAAATTTTCATCTAAATCCACCCAAGAAAAAAAAAAAACAAAAAAAAAACATGGTAGACGAGGTTAATAATTTTGGAGTGGTCATTTTGAGGCGTATTGACCATCTGAACTCATATATGTGACCACGTTCTGTTACTTCAACATGGTAACATAATCCAGATAAGGTGGTTACATCTCATCCCTAACATATATGTCTCCATGTTAAGGTCAAGTCAATACCTTATCTTATACAGTTAGACATATGTCACCATGTTTAGCAATTTATGTTCATGTGTTAAGGTTTCAGAAGGTATTATGGCAATAAAATTAAGCATAGGTACATCTCTTAATTATAGTGGTCACATTTGATCTTTATGGTCACATGTATCAGATATGGTGATCACATTTCATCCCTAACACATATGTAACCATGTTAAGATAAGGTCATTTCATTTTCTAATGTTCACCAAATATATATACATTTCTGCACGAGGGTGGTCCCAATTTATACATTAACACATATGTCACCATGTTTAGCAAAGTATGTTCATATGCTAAGATTGCACAAGACATTATGACAATAAAATTAAGCATAGGTAAATTTCTCAATTAAGGTGGTCTCATTTGATCACTATGGTCACATGTATTAGATAAGGTGGTCACATCTCATCCCAACACATATGTGACCATGTTAAGGTAATGTCATTACATTTTCTAATCTTCACCAAATATAGTTACATTTCTGCACTAGGATGGTCACAATTTACACATTAACACATATCTGACAATCTTTGGCTTGTGATATAGCTTAAAATGGTCAAAATTATGGTGAAAATGAAAGTAGATTTAAAAAAGATTGATGAAGAAGGGAGACAGTTTGTGTAGAACAACTGTGAAAATTCAAAAATATTGAAAAGAAATAATGAAAAGAGGAGAGAGGGAGGGATATTTTGTGTTTTCCAAAAGAAGAAGAGAAGAGAGAGGAGCCGCCCAAATGCATTAGGATTGACCAAATTTTAATTTTTTAACTGACTAATGTCAAATCTAATTTTTACATAATTAGTACACGATGTGGGTTGTTTGCTCCATATTACTACAATGTGGACTTATTTGATCCGTCTCTACCTTGTGATAGATAGCGTCCGTCACAAGGGAGACGAATTGTAGAATGTTTAGCTCAAGTAGCGCCATCAATCTTTTCCAAACTATCTTCTTAGGGAAAAGCTCTAATAAACTCTCATACACGGCTTAGGGATGGAAGTAAGGATGCGTCATGCGTGTCCTTGAGAAAGCACGACTTAACACGTCCCATGGCCCATTTTAGCACGACTTGGATTGACACGGCCAACGTCATGAACCGTTGGCCCTGCCTGGGGCAAAGTTTGAAAAAAAAAAAACAATGCATAGACACGGAATGCTTAAGCACACTCAAAAAAAAAATATAGGGTTAAAGTGGAAAAAACTGCAAGGGCTCGCCCAAGCACGACACATTACGTCATAAGCCGTCATTTCCATTTTACCGGTATAGTACAAAGTCACCATTCCATGTTTGCCCCGCTATTTTATTATACTAGCACGGTGAGCCAGCACAAGGCACGATCCAAACGACACTTTTATTTTTAACATAGCCCGAAATAAAACCCTTCAATCAGTGTAGCCCAACAACTAAATCAATATGAGCCCAAATTAACAAGACACCAAACCCAAACATATAAACACATCCCACCCACACGACTCTAACCCTAATATGGGCAGACCTCGGTACCTTCTCCTCGGGTGGTTCACTGTAACACCCCACCTACTAGACAGTCTTCAGTAAGACCTTCACTAGCAAATGTAGTGCCACAGCCTCGGTTTTCCGAGGTAGTACATATCAAATCAACCATTAAAGAACAGTTTATTAAAAATAGTTTAAGTGATTACAACCTATCCAATTCAAAATATCCAACGAAAGAGTAAATAATAAATGTCTAATAATCAGCGGAAGCTATAGATCATGACTCGTGACCATCCCGATGCACCCCATGCTAGCTCAAATGAAGTCACCTGCCATGAACTGCTCACCATTCGTCAACAAGAATGGTTCACAGCGATCAGGTGCCAATACTACAACAACAACATAATGTCATAATGTAAATGTTATCAATGTAAATGCAACACCATCTCCTTCCACCAACACCACAACCGCCCTTCAGTTAGATTACCCATCGCAACAGGTAATCCCGCCGCTAGTGGGGGATCGCGGCCTTACCCACCAAATCCCCGCTCGACGCACGGGCAACCCAGAATCTTTAATGTGCACATCCCCCTCCGTGATGGAAGTCACGAAGGGCGAAACTCGAGGGTGAGAGTGTCTCCCAACGCCTCATAAATAACAATCACAACCATCCTCCATCATCACCAACAACAGTATGATCAACAATAACAATGCAACAACAACAATAGCAATCACATCAGGCGTTATAAACTGAGTAGGGAAACCCTACCTCAAACAACCGCAACAATACAATCAAGAAGCAACTAGAACTGTTCATCTACGAAGTCGGCATCTAAGCAAACATACAATATCATACAATCAATACAACTCCACAAATTGACGGATATTCACAAATCGACGAAGAAATGAATCGAAAGGCTAATTAGAATGATTAAGGGAGAATTAGGGTTTAGAATGAGTAATCTGAATGAAATGACAGAAATGAAATATATATATATCCCTTAATGAGCCTAACTAAAACCGCTCGATTTTACGATTCTAAACGCACACTCGGCCGAGTCCTGAATCCACTCGGCCGAGTAAGTCCAACTCGGTCGAGTACCATGGTATTCGTTCGAGTTGCTCGAATGAATGTAATCCAAACATCCCCTACCAAAAATACTCGGTCGAGTGAACGTCACTCGACTGAGTGCCTCTCTGCTCGGCCGAGTCCCAGACTACTGAAATACGCAGTATTACACATATACCAAATCCTTTTGCCAAAAGGAACAAGCTCTTGTAGGCGTTAATAGCATGCGTCTGGAAGAGACCTCATTAGCAGGCGTCTTGAAGAGAGTTCTGGGAGCATGCTCCAGAAAGTAGGCTTTAGTTCTTTGCAGGGCTCTTGTAGCATAGGACCCTAAATTCGGCCGAGTCAGGCATCATGCACTCTGAATTCTCCATTCCACATAGTCAAGTTAGCCATTCAATTAATCATTCAAATAAACCATTCATGTTTAAAACTTCCATCACTACTTCTTACTGTACAAGCATATTAACCATGCCATCATATGATTCATGCAATATGCAATATTCAATCAATGCATTATATAATACCCATCTATCCTACAAAAGTAACCAGTTAGGAATTGGAAGGGCAATATTGCGGTATTGGGACGTCTCCTAGACCTTTGCGGTAGCTCCTAACAACTCCTACCCAGGTTCATTTTATTTGACACTCCTACATTCATTGGGTTCATTTGTTTTAGGTTCCAAAATCGTCGCCCTGATATCACTTTGTAACACCCCACCTACTAAAGAGCCTTCAGTAGGACCTTCTCTAGCAAATATAGTGCCACAACCTCGGTTTCCCGAGGTAGTACATATCAAATCAACCATCAAAGAACAATTTATTAAATAATAATTTAATCGCTTACAACCAAATCAATCCAAAATATCAAATGAAAGAATGAATAACAAATGTCTATGACTCAGCGGAAGCTACAATTCATAACTCGTGACCATCCCGATGCACCCCATGCTAGCTCAAATGAAGTCAACTGCCATGAACTGCTCACCATTCGTCAACACGAATGGATCACAACGATCAAGTGTCATTACTACAACAACAACATAATGCCATAAAGTAAATTCTATCAATGTTCATGCAAACACCAGCTCCTTCCTCCAACACCACATCCGCCCTTCAATTGGAATACCCATCGCAATAGGTAATCCCGCCGCCAGTGGGGGACCGCAACCTGACCTACCAAATCCTCGCTCGATGCACGAGCGACCCGGAATCATTAATGTGGACATCCCCTTACGTGATGGGAGTCACGATGGGCGAAACTCGGGTGTGAGACCGTCTCCCAACGGCTCACAAATTAGAACCACAGTAACATATCTCCACCACTAATTCTCCATCACAATCACTGTAGTATGATCAACTAGACAAGGCAACAACAGTAATGACAATCACAATAGGCATTATAGACTGATTAGGGAAACCCTACCTCAAACAATCCGCAGCAAAATTCAAACAAGAATTAACTAGAAGGGCTCTTCTTCGAAATCGGCACCTAATTAAGCATACAATACCACATAATCAATACAACTCCCAAATCCCCAAAACAGATTAGCGTTCAATGCATAAACAACAACAATCAAAGAAACTTACCAAGTAAGGGCAAATGTGTGACGGAGAATCCGTAAATCAACAAGGAAAAGAAGATAGAGGCTAATTAGAGTGATTATGGGGAGATTAAAGGTTTTGAAATGAGTAACTGAATGAAATGGAGGAAATGACATATATATCTCCTTTAATGACCCTAATTAAACTGCTCGATTTCCAGATTACAAACACGCACTCGGCCGACCCCTGAAGCCACTCGGCCGAGTAAGCCCAACTCGACCGAGTGCTAAGACACCTGTCCGAGTTGCTCGACTCAAGAATGTAAATCAGCATCCCCAACTAAAACCTACTCGGTCGAGTTAGCACAACTCGACCGAGTGCCTCTCTACTCGGCCGAGAGAGCCCTACTCGGCCGAGTTCCCGTCTACAGAAATACGCAGTATTACATTATATTCGTAAACCATTTCTCTCAACCCTGAATCATTTCATTCTCTCTCACACACACCCCAAATCTTCTCCCTTCTCTCTAAAACTCTCCTAATCACAACTTCATGAAATTCAAGCTTGGATTAGAAGTTTATGCACCTCGTTGGCCTCCCTTCCACCATATAAGTGTAGATATACCTTTCTCCTAACCCTAACTTTTGGGGTTTTTGTATATTTCATTAATTAATAATTTTAATTAGATAAGTGGGTAATTAATGAGTAATAATAAGGGGTTTTGGTTAGTATAATAGTATAGGATGTATTATGATAGTTATTATGTGATTATTGTAGGATGAGACAGTTTTGTGAGGCGGAGTCGGGTCGGATTCGTGTAACTTGATGAAATATGCTAAAAGGTAGGTTAATCCTACTCGGTTTCAATAATAATGTTGTTAATGTTATTTATAATGTTGTTGTCAATGTCATTGTTAATATTGTTGTTAATGTTGTCTTGTGTGTTCTTGTTAATGTTATAATTAGTTTCACATAATTTGGGCATATGCATTATAACATGATTAATGAATAATGGCATCATTAAGGGGTAATTATGATGGTTGGGTGCATTATAACATGTATAAGGGAATGGTGGTTAATCGCTTGTTGTTGGCTAATTGTACCATATCATGATTGATTGGGTAATTGTTGATTGGTCTCATACTGTGGTTGGAAGTGCGTTTGTGCATGATAAAGGATAGTTGTTGATATGAGCAAGATGGCATATTGAGATTTATGATTCATGACTCGAGTTATATGTTGTTGCATTTGTGGCATATTGTACATGTGTTCGATATCGGATGTTGGGGGTGGTTGGTGGAGCAGTGATTGTGTTATGGTTGTTGAGGAGACGTAAGACGGTTGGGAGACCGTCTTAAGCTTGATTCGCCTATTGAGGCTTTGTACCCTAATAGGGATGTGCATATTAATGGCTTGAGTATAGAGAGACTTACGGTGCGCCGTAACGTCGTGCATGGGTCCATTTAGCGCCCGACCTATTACTTGGGTGCGCCAGTCAGGGCAGTGGGGTGGAACGGTGATATGATGCCGTCACCAGGTTGGGGTGCCATGGGCGTGTCCCTATCACTGGTGTTGGAGGTATTGGAGGCTCAGGTTTGTACCTTGTGATGCACTTATAGTTGCATATGATAACCATGTTGCATATCATAGTCATGCTTATCGTCTATCACGTTCATTTGTATTATTAAAGCTGACTTTTGTGTTGTTGTGTAAATTTTCACCTATTTGTGGGGTGGCCTGTGTCGATCCATATGATATTTCCGATCATATGAGGAGCAATTGATTATAGGTTTTTCATTGACGTATTCAGGATTAGTGGGCCTCGCTACGGACTTGGAGTCGGATCCTAGATGCGAGATAGAGTCGCAGTCTAGTTGACTTGTATTTATCACTCATTCATTTAGTTTGTAATCAGTAAACTTGTATTATTTATAAAAATTTCTTTAAGTTGGAGTTTTGAAACACTACCTCGGGCAACCGAGATAGTAACGCTCTCGATTATCTTGGCTGGATAATCGTGTTACAAAGTGGTATCAGAGCGACGATTTTGGAACCTAAACCAATAAACCAATATGAACTTAGGTGTGTCCAATAAAATGAACCTGTTTAAGTAGGATAGTAGAATGACTTTGGGATGGGTTGGCGCCCTCATTTCAAATTTAGGCTTTATTGTTTTGAAGGGTAAACTACAGGGTAAAATTGGTTAACGTTATGTGCATTTGATGTGAGTATATGTGAATTATGACGAATTATTGGGTCCGTTGTGTGATGAGTCGTTTACGATGTATATGTTAACATGTAGAGTTTTGGATGAAAAGGTTTGATACGTGAAAGTATGGTATGCCATAAAAGTGGTTGTTAAGTAATGAAGTATAATGGGATGATCACATTGTTAATTGTAAACATGTAGTGTTAATTGATGATGAAGAGCATGGTGATGTGATAAAGTGATATGGAATAATCTATGCCATACGAATGTGTTTTACATGATGAATAAAATGGAAAGAGGTATTATTGTTGCGAATAATTTGGAATGATTAAGCATGATCGATGAGCTTATTGATTGATGTATTTATGTGGATGATGATATTGTCGCCAATATTTAAGTAGAGTATGAGATATTATTAATGTGGTAAATATGTTTGTGAGGTTATGTGAATACTTTAGTTATGTGACTTCTTCGTAATTATGCGATTAGAAACGTGCAAAATAGGGTTACTTATGAGTTTTGGTGGTGTTGGGGTATAGGTATGGGCTTTTAGAGTCTTACTCGATCGAGTATGGTCAGGGACTCGGCCGAGTAAAGGGGCACTCGACCGAGTGGAGCGGTTTGCAGAATCTCGGAAGTTTCTGAGGGTGAGGCACTCGTCCGAGTACTCGGATTACTCGACCGAGTGGTGTCTCCTCGATCGAGTGTGCCTCCCTACTCGACCGAGTGGTGTCTCCTCGGTCGAGTGTGCCTCCCTACTCGACCGAGTGTGTTTGCTGCTCAACTTTTTTCGAACTACGTTATTGGTTTGATTTTACCTTAATGGTAAATACATAGGCAATCATTTTAATAAAGGGTACAATCAAGTCAAAATAAACTATTTTCTTAAACTTTTAATTGTGCAAATTCAAGGGCAGTTTAATAAACTGGAATTCGAGTAATAGAAGGAGCATTTAAGTTTTCTTGACTAAACTACTATTTTATTCATAAATAAATATGGCTACAACAAATAATAACAAATGCTGAAAAAAATTCCTAGGACTAGCAAGGATTTTATGAACCCGCTTTTTATTAAAACATAAAAGTAATAAAATAAATTCAAATGCCTATTCTTGATTTTCCATCTTCCCTTTTCCTTTGACTTTCTTATCCACTTTATTATCTAGACCCCGAGATGGTCGCTCTTGCACTACTTCAGACTAAATTACTAACAGTCTCTCTCGTGGTCTTAACTTGCTATCTCTATCCACCACTTTTTTCTCAACAGGAGGAGCTGTCTTCAGTTTCTTATTTAGATGGACAACTCCGAATCTATCTCCCTCTTCCTTCTCAATAGGTATTTCTGGTTCTCCCTAACAACCTCTTACCTTTCATCTCCACATTTGTTGGCCAATCTAGATAAGGGAGAACCCCTGACAGTGTACCTGTCAATTACTGAGATGGCAGTCAATGTAACACATCGTAATTTCGGTGATTATAATAATCGGTTTTATTCGTATTTATCGTTATTAAGTTATTTTAATAATAATATGAGTAATATTGTAGAATAATAATAATAGCTTTCGTTTAGTCTTTTATATGTTTATTTAA
>JAOWBH010167574.1:0-10837 GCA_028566215.1 Silene coronaria
CCTCACAAAATACCCATTTAGGGTGAGTGGAGAAGCACATGGGGGGTCTCTCCTTGTCCCTCCTTTGTCCCCTCTACTCATTTCCTCTCACAAACTACCCGTCTTCAATTCCTATCCGTCACAAGAAAGACGGATTGTTACGTTAATTGCAAATGAAAGTTGTAACTCAAATCTAAAATTTAAATATGACTTTATAACTCAACGATGATATTTGTAATTTAAAATTGCTTAACAAAAAGTAGAAAGGTTTTATTACTTTATTTTAAAACTTTATTTAAAAATAATTAGTTTTAAAAGGAGGTAATTAATTAATATAAAAACCTATCTTATATATTCTTTTTAAAATAAAAATTAAAACAGTAATTTACACGAGTTTAAAACTAGTCAGTTTATAAAAAGAAATAGCATGTCAATTAGTTTATGGTCAAAATTTTGTTAGGACTAACAACTTATTTTTTTTTCTCTATATTTAAAAATATAGGTTTAAATTGGTAAAATACGAGAGGTGGTATTCATGACTTAGATTATAATTCCGTCACCATCAAAATCATCACTATCACTGTGGCTGCCTTTACATCAAAGCAGTTAGAAATAGACGGATCATGTATTGTGAATTTGTAAAATCAAAGACACTGATTTCTCTTCAATCTCTGTCCGTCAGCCTGGTAATCCACCTTTATCTGAAGGACGATATTGAATAGCGGTAGAGGTGGTTTGGTTGAAATGAGAAAGGTAACTGTAATGGACGGGTTTCAAAGTTCAAACAATTGGGATGTTAGATGCCAAATTGCCAATAGAAGCCCCTCTTATAGCCGAATTGCTGATCAATACCACTATATCCATGTTAAGGCTCAGCCGAGAATCAGATCCAACTCCAATCGTCCGAAATTTGCATATGCAGATCGAGAGCTAAATCCGTTAGCATACAAGGTTACACAAATCAAGCAAAATTTACCCTATTTTGCCGAATTGGATCAAAGAATCCAAATTAACTCTCAATTACAAAGTCAAAAGATTTACTTATGCGAAATAATGAGTATTTTCCATTTTCCTTGAGACAAATTTTAAATTCTTTCAACATAAGGCAATTTGGAGGACACAAATTTTCATTTGTGACGGGTCAAAATAAAACCCACATAAATGGGTAAAGACAATTCATTTGGAACTCCCTAGGCAATTTGATTTTTGTCTTATTACCCATGTGGGTGATACTTGACCCATCATAAGCTTGTGACAGATATACCCTTCACTCTTTAGGGAGGTTCCACTGTCCTTTCCTTCTACCCCTCCTATTTTAGAATCCAAATACACCCTAAGAGTCATACTTGATCCGTGAATATCAAGTTGACAGATCTGCATAGAATCCATGATTAGTTGTCATCCGTAATAGGTTGCGTTTGCATACAAGAAAAAGTGATTTAAACTCCAAGAGGTACATGGAATCAAGACTGTTGGCTAGGCTGTCAATGTTTCATTTCAAGGTTGGTTGCTTTGTCAAAACATAACACGTATGGATCAACAAATTGATCATCAGAACAGATGCAGGTGCAACAAGCTTCGATGACAATTGATAACAGATATCAGCTGTGTATCTTGTTAACTAGTTTACATATAACACACTACTTTTCTATGCCCCTTTTTGAAATTTCTTAGACTACCAATGTTGCTACGTTACCTGCATAAGCAATACTCGATAGGCGCCTATTGAGGAAGTCCCAACGATGATGTCCATTAGCCCTGCCATTACCACAATACAATGATGTGAGAAATAATTCAATAGCTAAGAGTAGAATCTAAAAGTGAACTGACTTGGTTAACCTGTTGCGTCATCAGAATTTCAACAGCTACATCCAAATCACCATCAGCAGCAGCCAAGGCAACTTCCACCTGCGTCTGGCAGAAAAAAGAATGTGTTTCCATTAAATATCCAATGGAGATAAAGGCACTATTTTTGATTTGTAGATGGTGATGGAATAACTAAATGGTTCACTACACGCTTTCTCTTAATTCTGACGGCATTATTTCTACAATTGAAGGAATTTTCATTTATGGGTTAATAGGAAATAACCTGTGTACCGTCAACACATAGGTAAGACTGTATAGTGTATACATATGATTGGCTCGCCCAGCCACTGTGGGAGTCCTTGGGGCAATGGCGGTGGTCTACTGCTGTTGATGTGTACCATGAACATTTCTAAAGGAATGCTAAATCAGAGAACTAGCATCGAGAATGGAAGATAACAGGACTTACCTTGTCAAAACTCATTGAAACTAGCTTCTGAATGCCTTCATCGGAGACAATTGAAGCCTGCACGGCAAGATAAATGACTGATTATATTCATGAAAATTTGAACAAAGATGTCATGTGTTGAAGTAAAGGGATTAAACCTGTTCTTGTGCAGGGAGCACAGTGGGCACTGTGGTGTTATTTACAGCAGGCAGCCTGAAATTAAACAGAAAAAGAAAAGATGCCAGAGTTAATCAGCTTCTTTATCCTACTGATATAAATTATATTCTAAACAATCAAAAGCATTTGGTCAAGTCTGGAAGGACAGGAAATAATGCTAAGTTATCATGTCAAGTGTAGCTAAAAAAAGCACTGGAAAGACAGTTTCAAAATGGCTATTTTCTCTCTCAATAAAGCATAAAAATTGCTAGACATATAAAATATTGTAAATACAATCAGAAACAGTCAATTGAAATATTGTGTCAGGTGAAGCTAAACCTTTCATCACCAGAACCTAATCCTGTCGAGCCTGATAGACCACCAGAGGAAGAATTGTCCAACAGCCTGGTCTGCAAGTTCGAATTAGAATCCATGCTAGGGGCAGTTTCGGTAACCACCCTAGGAGTGGCAAGAGTCCTTGACCTACCAGGAAACCGGGAATCCTCTGCTTGCTGCATATTCCAAAGTTATGTTAGGTGAAGGAAGCAGAAATGGAGAGTAGTACACTTAGTACAGTAAGCATATTACTCCAAAAACAAAATGTGTAAGAATAAATGCTTAAAGAAGCGTATATATATAAAATATTTGTTGTTAACGAACTGTCCCGCTCTTTTTCAAGGAGAAGCATGAACGGAAGCACTGTCATACACAAAGCACAGAGGCAGGATACATTCGGCAATTACATTCAATAGCAGGAAGATAAGATGAGTGAAGGGCCACGAGAGTTCAAGATAGCATGTTATTCTTATTGAATGGTTATGAGTTCTAGCTTGAGAGCTTCTGAGGTATCACGTGCTATTGGAGATTTGGAGTCCAAATAGTAACCAGGAGTCCATGATTTTCAAGCTTCAATTCTATGCTGTATTTCTGCATGGACTTGAAGTCTTGAACATTCCACTTGGTAGAAGAAAAGAAGAATGGACACTTAGCTATTCTGAAGAAGATACACAAAAACCACAACGGTGGTAAAGGTGGAATGTAATATACATTACCATTGATAACTAAACTAGATACCCAGAACATAAGCTTAAGTGTATTGGCTATTCAATCGATTGTGTATATGCCACACACAATACAACAACATTAACCGCATTGTCTCAAAGGCTCCCAGTCTCCAACCAATGACGGGGTAAGAGGAGGTGGATGTACGCAACCTTAGTCCACAGAGATTGTTTCCGGATAGCCGCACAATGAAAATTGAATAGTTTAACAAGTCCATAGATAAAAAATCCAATGTGATGATTTCTTATCCACAACTAATTCCACATTTTTTTTGTACCAGGAAAAACTTATTCCACTTTTTTTTATAAGTAACAACAAATAAACTAATCTGGTAAGAGTTTATCGACTGCTGTCATTCACTCATGCGTGAAGCACTCGTTTACCACCATGTGCTGTTGGAAATTTTCTAGCATAGGATGTATCTACAAGATTAAAATAATTGGTGTATAGAGAAGCTGCATTAGATCTTCAACATATGAAAGAGAGCGTGACTACTCAGAGATCAGGAGCTCAAACCTGCAATGGAACGTCTCTCTGGGGCATCAAGGAAGACAGGCGGTTCCATAGATCAGTTGTAAGTGGCCCACTGCAGTTAAAACAATAATTAAATCCATCGGATACTTGGTAACAAACATCAAATTAGCAACACACTAGTATACCTTGAAGTTGTGTTCGGACTTGTATGAGTAGGAATGTAGCCTGAAGGGTTGCCACCAGTGCATAGAATAAACTTAGGTCGCCTAACACATGTAGACTGAATGGAACAAAAAAGAAATCAGTTTCCACTACAAGGACGATATAGAAATATGCATCTAAAATAGTCACCACGCATACCCTCTATGTTTTCTTTTGTTAATCCACCGATTATCCACAATACTTACACGGCCAAAAACAGTACGTAAAAGGCCAAGCTATGCACAGCACACACTTATTAGTTATTAATGTGATAAGACAACTTCAAAAATAATAGTTGGTACTCCACAACTCCATCCAATTCTAGTTTGCGGTAACTTTTAACCAGAAGTTACCATAGTACGTACAGTATTGTGATGCATCGTTTCAGAAATTTTCATGATACTACAGCGAAAATATTGGACTATGATAGTTATATAACGGATTATAAGACCTGTGTGAATGATTACATGTTTATTGGAAGATTTTCATGCCTAAATTTTAGGTACCATTGTGACAAAAATCCTTATTTAGAATCATAGTGAATGAGGACATAGACCAAAATGACTCCCCGAATTGCATAGTCTTTAGAATGACTCACCAAACTCAAGAAAACAACTCGGCAAAATGAGTCATGGGTCATCAAAATGACTTAGAAATACGAGTCATGTCTCACTAAAATGACTTAACCAAATCTCTTTGCATTCAACACACAAGGGCAATGGTGTGTACTTGTATACATGTGTCCCTCTTACATTTGCCAAGCGCATGGATCTCTTAAGCCACTAGATGATGTTGTAGTGAACGAGGATCCATTCAGTCCCTTTCAGATTTCACTTACATTATATTTTACCTTCAAAGGATCCATCAAGTCCCTTTCACACTTCAGTTCTATTTTTTAAATCAGTACTCTACATCCGAGAAGGTATATCCACTCATGTTTAAGCACTTATGTTTTACATCGAGAACCGAGAGCAACATTTGTATTTGTCTCAGATCACAGATTACAAGCATTAAGGGAGCTAGGGTACGAAGTACGAACCACATGTAATATTGTAAAGCATCTCCACATAAACTATTCTTTGGGACTTCACATGAGGTAATCATAGTGGAAACTGTAGTGCTCAGCCATTACGGTTTTTCATTGGAAGAGCTTACAAAAAGAAGAAGCAACAGAAGACAAGGGGTTCTCAAATCACAATTAATTACCCAGGTCTCATTAGATGAACATAGTTGCAATACCTTTAAAAAGTACCCCCGCCCCTCCTCCTCTCTAATAAATTTAGAGAATTCCTATTCCCTGTAAGTCTGAAACAAAAATACCCAAAGTCGACAATGTGCGCATTGACAACCACTTATTTTTTGTTAATCAAACCTTTTAATGGTGAATATGAGAAACCAATTCTTTTGAGTGAATTCAATTAACCCCAACCACAAAGAATGAGCAACTTCACAACTGACTGTACCCCTCTCTCACAAGTTTTTGACACACATTGGACAAAGGGCAGTACCGTGTTTATGGCTTGAAAGACTATATCATAAGTGTTAATTTCTACCAAAACAATAGTCCTACAATTTGTTTTGGCTTTGAAATGAACTTATGATAATAAGGAACTGGTCTAGTGGGCAACATTATAAAAAAATTGCAATTGAAAGCAGCCGAACTGTCAGCCTTCCACACACTTTGGTCAGTGTTTCCTGTCAATTGAAAAATAGTAAATATTCAAAGTAAGACCATTTTCAGTAGTCTCCAACTCATAAGGAGACTTCTGTAGTTGAAGAACCCCCAAGACGACCCCACCAAATGGTAAATATTGGAGATTGTGAAGCTCGAGCAGCAGAGACGTTATACATGAAGGGAATATCATACACAGGAATAGCAACATGATTAACTTTTCCAAGCATCATTAACACAATCTCCATTTGCTGCTTTGTGAAAATTATAGACAAGTAATGCCCCGAAATCCTACAAACCAATTCCAAGGGAGCAAGGAGTCCAAAATCCTAACTAAACTACTGGTACCACATTGATTTTTAAATTTTTAATTACCCGGAGCCACAAAGAAGGGGGTAATGAAAGAATATACCACAAGCTTTTGCCAAAATAGAAAAAAAAAAAAAAACAATTTATTTTATGAAACATCCTGTCAACCAAAATCCACCATCAAATTTTGGCCTGTACATAACATCCCATCTATCGGGGTGATCTCTCCTATCAATGGTTCTCTCAGGGTCTTTTCAATATGAGTAGCCACCCAAACAAGGCAACAAGTAGCTTACACAGGAAACCCCAAAAAGGCAAGGAACAGAGATATTAAAAAAAAAAAAAAAAGAAGAAGATAGCCTTGCTTCACAAACTAAAATAGGCCCTCTTTACACCCATCTGACCATTTGCCATTCTAGTTATCACTTATCAGGTCCCCTACAAGCTGTAGCGCCTGGATTAGCCCCAAAATAATGACCAACATAAGTTACTGGCACCAAAGAACCTGAAAACCAACAACCAAAGCCATCTCCTAGATAATATTCTCCTCTACACCAATACCAAATTACCAGTAACCCCACATTTTGGTAATGTTTTTGCGAAAAATAAGAGAACAAAAAGAAATCAAATTTCACAGTAATTAAGTGCATCCTTGTCATCCTCAAAAACCTCTTCCTCAACATTGACCTATTCTTCAATTCCAAAGTAAACACATAGGACTTTTTTTTAGTTCTTCCTCTTCTTCTAACTCTCACAATCATATCGCATCACTACCCTTCAGTTCTCCTTACCAATGCCTAACTTGGTCTCCACATGGACATACACCACTTGTGTCAGTTGTGCTATCTCTTATGTTATCAAAAAGATCTCTATAGAAGGAATTTCTACTTTAATAGATGGAACTCCTACACTAATGATCTCATTCCTCGCTGATACTTGTGCTTCCACATCTCTGACATCGCGTACACATCTCTCGAGGATAAATGGAAGCAACCGGAGAGAAGCTTAAAGTTAAACTACAATATTTGACATTTTCATTCATATGCATGCTTGACCTTCTAATTTATTATTTATCCAGAGCGCCTTTATAAAAAAATTAAAGGAATATAAAATCAAGAACATACCCTCACTTTTGTTTTTCATGATAATAAGATGTAATCTTAATTTAAGAGACACCAAAGGGGCGATACCCATGTACAAATATATATCATAGAAGTGAAGTCCATCTACGAAAAAGACACCATGCGGCCGACGCTCGTATTAAAATCTTAGGTGCTTGTGGGTTAAAATTTAGGTCTATTGTTTATTTTAATAGAAAATTGTCTTAAACTCAAAACACAGAAATAGCGTATTAGTTAAAAATATATAAGACCTCAAACCCTGAATATCACCCCTATAGGATTGACATCTCATGTAGTATACAAAGATACTTTGTAGATAATATAAGAGTCAGAAACCATATACAGCATAAAAATTTTAAAATCTCAAGAAAAAGGGTTGCCACCAAGCAATTAGACAGGAACAAGGTTAAAAATTTGACAATTGAAATAAGACTTCAAACATGTGAAGTATGACATTATTGACATTTCATGTATTATGCGAAGACACTGTTGATAACTTAAGAAGAGGAAGCTATCTGCTACAAAAAAAAAAAAAAAAAAAAAAAAATTCAAATTCTTGAGTAGAGGTTTCCCATCAAGCACCTAGCTTAGAACGAGGATTAAACTTTTCACAAACCAAAAAGTGAAGTCAACACTATCACAATTCACTGATAAATCATGTTTTTTTCAACTGAAAATTAAAAATAGATGTCTTATGTTATACTTACGAGCCACGATGAATTCTCAATGCCAGAAAAGAAGTTGGTCCCCGGAATTAAAATGTTGAATAACCCATAAGTGTCTGTCAACAAAACAAATACGTGGTTGCAAATCAAGGAACTATTTTGACTCCCAATGCAGATTTAGAATATACAATTGCGGATAATAAGAAAGAAGAGTATAGCCAAGAACTCACAAGCAAACCCAGATAAAATGCCGCAAAGATGCCCAAGCAATGAGACATTAGTCATGAGAAGTTGAAAGACCACTAGCAAGATCCAAGGGTACCTGGAAGATATTAGTAACCGTATACATTAGCACTTCAGCATTTAAAACTATGATATAAAAGTAGCAACACTAAGCTTGAATAATATTTTTGGAGATGATGAGACAGGTAGTCAACTTACCACATGGTAGGTACATTGAAAAGTCCAAATACACTGCAAAAAAGGGGAAAATAATATCAGATGATTATCAGCAGAACACCAAACCAAAAAAACACAAGGAAAATAGCCCTGCATACAAACCTCCTAGATCGTACACCACTCAGGTTTGTCTCCATAACAATCATAGAGAAGAGAATTCCTGAAAAGCCTATGGAACATGTGATCATAGGATCTGGATAAGGGTAGATAGGGTTGTATGCTACTAATATTGCAATAAGAAGATGAAGACAAGCATTGCTTAAGGCCAATAACAGCATTGTGTACAAAAGTCGTACAGATCCCATGATCCTCTCCAGCTCAGAACCGAGAGGAACCAAAGCTAACATATTGAAGAAGACGTGCAAGAATGATCCGTGAAAAAGAACAGAGGTGTATATTCTGTAAACTGTCAGAAAATAAACAAAACGGAACGGATAATCAGGAAAATAATGTGGCTAAAAAATATTTCTAATCTATCTATATTTCATATGTCGAAACTTTTGGGGAAAAAATAAACAAATGCCTTCATTTAAATAGGTTGTTCCCCCTCACATATTTTGGATACAAGCAATCTACAGGAATAGAGAGAGTATCAAGAAACTGACGAGAAACTTAGTAGTATTTACATGACTCATAGTAAATGAAAGAAAGTGGAATTATCTATCTATAGTAGCTGCCAATACAACCAATATCGCCAAAAGGCCAAATAATTGAGCAAAATCATTTTAAAGGAACAGGATGGCTAAAAAGAGCTATTAGTAATCACATCCACTTAGTAACCTAAGCAAGTATATGACAAAGTAAGAATAAAGGGCAAGAGCAAATTGTCGTAAAAGTTAAAGCTGCTACATAGACATATGAGGAGCACGGAAACTGGAAAAAATTGTTGGGAGTTCGACCAGGAAAATGGACCTGGGCCAAACCCATAAGGAGGAGAGAGCCAATTTCATAAGCTCAAGAAGGTTCCATCGTAAAACCAATTGTTACAAAAAAGAGTAGCTCCTTGGTTTATAAAGCAGTAAACTCCCTCCTCATTTTGTCATGGTTTAGAAAGACGTAAACTCCCTCCTCAATTTGTCAACGCGGGGACACTCACATGTGCATAAACCACATAATAGGAACTTTTAACAACCTTGCCCCTGTCAATTATCTCGTTAAAGCAAGAAACTGACATCTCAGCAACATATTAAAATAATGGTAACGAAATGTCAGTCGACCCCTGAGTTGGGTAGTACCCAACCAAATAACGGAAACCAAGGAATCCCAAACAGTAGTAGGACTAGTTTAAAATTTTCAGATGCTATATGATGACGTGTGTACCTTGAAACTGAGAGAGAACTGCGGAAGGTAAGAAACATATCTCTGCGAACGAGTCATAACCAATAAATAGGCAAACCAAGTAAATGGCAGCACACACAGCAACCACAGCAGATGTGACAAATGGAATGCCTTCCCACCATTGATTTAGCCGAGTAGACATGCTAGCCTACACATCACCAAACATAAAGCCAAACTTGTTTAGAAAATTTGTTTATTCAGATCAAATCAATTCATGATTGGTTCATCCCTTTAAAATATGTTTGGTAAGAACAGTCATGTGGCATATCTCAGATGATATAACATAACAATCAGAAATGATTGAGACGCGTTATTGTTGTTGTAATTTTAGCAGGAGCTCTTCATGTTGCTTCCCACATAAGACAGACCTCTAGTTTATCTCATATCTCTAACAGCAATGCCTTGACAGTGTAGCATGAACGAGACACTGACAGTCAGATTTGAGTGTGATGCTAAATTGAAGGAGGCCGAATTCCTATTACCATTACCATTATACATATTTCATCGTTTTGTTTCCTCATCAAAAAGTAACATCAAACCAGGCATTTCAAATTAGCATTAATATGGTAATATGTACCTTAAGAAGCTAATTAGAGAAACCTTTGTAATAATATTTTACCATAATAATAATAATTAATAGGTAGATTGAGAAATAGTGTAGAATGTAAAAAAGCAATTAAAAGGGAAAGAAGAGAAATAATACCTGAGAAACAATGTTGGGCCTCATTTCTGAGTCAAAATCTAGTGATACTTGTATGGATGCCAAACTACCAATTCTCAGATCGCCATATCAATTTCTGGGTTCTCCACTCTTTCTGCTAACACAAATCACTCTACAACTTTCTACTGGGCGAAAGTAACAACTTCCCCCATATGTTTGTTGTTAAGTGCAATTTATCCTATAAATTTAAACATGTAGTTTATGTGCAAATCAACCCAATTCTAGTTATTCAACATATTTACAATCGGAAAACCACCAAACCCCATGATGGAAAACCGGATTTATATATCTAATAAGATAGAAAATTAAAAAAAAAAGGCAATAAACACATTAATTAGCTCAAACTCATCCACTCTAGCTCAAATGGACATCATCTTCTCGATTCATTTGAACCATTAAGATGATTCCAACCCCCCTGATTCATCATCA
>JAOWBH010167606.1:0-10833 GCA_028566215.1 Silene coronaria
TATATGTTTCTTCTACCAAAACGTAAACAATTTACGTATTTGCTTGTGAAACATTACCCACTTAATTTCAACAATTAATTGTTGGAGTTTTTGAAAGATTAATCCAACACAATGAATTGAGCCATAAGCTACATACAAAACTGCAGAAAATGCTTTTGCCTGAAAATACATTGTTGTTGTTGAATAAGCACCCGCGATGACAAGTTTGATGCACACAGTATTGAAACCCGACATAGGTACCACTGTGAACGATCTTATTAGCAAGGATAGCTGACATTTTACATTATAGGCGCGATTATTATAACAACGTGACTAACAAAATCAGTCATTCTCGTGTAGTCTTCTGCAGTTTACGGGAAATACATTGAAGATCGGTCAGCATAGCCTCTGCTTAACACCAGGCTCTCCAAATAAGGTTCCAAAGTTATATGACGACTCATGGTCTTTCCCAAGGGCTGCAAATGGTGATCGGTAAGCTTACAAGAATTTTTCCCATAGATAAAAGATGTGCCACTGTTCTGCGCTAAGAAAATTTTATACTGTGACATGTTCTGGTAACGACCCTCGTCTTTGAAGGAGCGCATAGCTTCTGCATTTGAGTCTCCTGAAAACCATAACCTCCATGATCGCTTTTTCTCATCCTTTTCCATTACCCACACACATCGACTCACGGGGGAGATACTAAAAACAGCTAACGACTTCCCAAGTAGAAAAAGACATCTTGCCTTGTTACTCATGTTTATTGAATATAATTCATCACCACCACCATCAGCAGCGTCAGGTAATTCTACATAACTCAGTTCTTCTGTATCAAAGTCTAAGAAAGCAAGGTGGGTCTCTACAGAGTTCCGAAAATGGTGTGAATTATATGGATCATATTCAAACCAATATGCAGCCCCTTCAAAGTACAAATATGCTTTTGGCTCTATGAAACCAAGTCTTGGGTCACCCATCTCTGTACAAATTTTCGTCGTCCAGAAATCACCATTGAGTGAATAGATTACAAGTGACCCTTCCTTTGTCCTAAAACAATATTCGAGCCCAACCACCTTATAATCAGCGCTCAGAGGCGCATATCCCATCAGATAATTACCGCTACGGGGAGCAGCAAACGGATTAGGTGGTAGTATCATGCATCTTTTAACAGAAGGATTCCAAAGTTTCAAGTGACTGCCGCAAAATTGCAACAAAACCAACCCATTGCAACTCCCCAACATCCTGCACGATTCTGAAGTCGTAAAGAGTTGGGAAGTTTTCCTTAACGTGTGAGCTCCACGAATCGTAAACCTAGATCCTTTGTACCCACCATACCCCAAACCCTCCATGGCTAGAATTTGATTCTTGTCGCAATTGTTCTTGTATAGTTTTAGATGCATGTAAATAAAATCAGGTTCATCAATTACAGAGCACCAGTATTTACAGACACACCTGAATCTCAGCAGAGTTTTGACGGGCAGTCTTGGAAGAATATGTTGAGCCCACACGTCCTGCGGCAAGTAATTTTCCCTGTTTGTATTTGAATTTTTCTTCCTCTTGCTCGCCATTTTTACCAGAGGACTTGATCAGCTGCAGCAACAAAATTGTTTTTGTGAGAAAGAATAAAGGGTAGTTGACTCGGCATTAGCGAACTCTATACGCGAGCCCCTTTCATATTCAAGACTTGGTTAACTCCATATTTCTCAGCTGGCAATCAGGAGACCGAGTCTCGAAATATCATTTTAGAATTTGGAGTTCCAAGTATTTGGAAACCACCACTCTTTTTAACTTCATTTTTGGATATAATAAGTGGTAGTTGTTTGGTCGGCAACTCCATTGAAAAAGAAGGTTGAGAATGCTCTTCCAATGTTACATCAAAACAGTACAAGAAAGTAGATTTGATCATTTAGCATGCATTTTAAAGAGGAAAACATTGAAGCCAAAAAAGAGCAACAAAACAATAAGGTAGGTGTCCTTTGTTCTGGCTAATCCGACTGAGAGAGCAATCGAATAGCAACCAAAACATCCATTGTTTTATAAGTGTTTTGCTCCCACTTAAAAGGGTATGTAAAAAAGAAACACCATGGGTCGATTTAGTGATTAGTTACATTGAAACTCTTCTCATGATGATTTCCGAGCCAGTATGGTGCTTTGAAGGAAAACAGCAGCAAATGCCCTCGTTTTATAAAGATCCGAGTATCGGACCCAAACAACTGCTTAAAACAGAACAGCTGACTTTGAGGCCATGATCTCTGAGAGTCCATCGTTGATCCCTGAGCGTATAAACTGCAACACGCATTTTCAAACCCTGATTCGAAATGATATCCACAAAATTTAAGAATCACTACTGGAAAGGGCAAATCCTAACACGTGTATAAAGAGGGAGTGGGCAAGGATAAAGCAGAAAATCTAGCACTGATTTTGTAACAGAGGGATATTATTTTAGAACACTCGAAAATGTTACAGTATTAAGGAGATTATAAGCAGTTTGGAGGGTAAGATCCATTATGGTCTTCAAACATTGAGGTTTATGTCAAGTTACTTCCGAGTATGTATCAGTTTGGATTTGGACGTTTTCAGGTAAAAGGTTACCAATTGGGTTTTTAGCATGAAAGTCCGGCCAGAATACCCTTTGCTAAACACCAATTATTCCATACAGATTCACAATTAAACTGAGGAATTATGCCACTTAATTAAATAAACAGGCATAGTCCTAAAACATGATGAGCACTAATCAAAACACCGAAGGGAGCATCGCTAGCAAATGCACAATCATACAATTACTATATTTATTCTTCTACAAGAAGATGGTTGTATACAAACAACCATTTTATGTCCTCGGTTAATATTATAACGAATGGTGTGATTGTAAGCAACCATCTCATTTAAGTCGATGGATATACAGAACAGTAGATGTGTAAAACAAGTTGGTCAGTATCTAGGTAAAATAATTAGATCTCAAATTTGATATAAAAAATTGAAAAATTTTATTATTAATGATCAAACAAACTAAATAAGACAGTTTTACAGACTCACAAAACAGTAGAGCACTTAGTATCCTCTGTAAATCCTCAAACAACGGAGTATAACACTCTGTGTTACAGCATGTAAATTTAAAAAGACTGAATCAAGAACAGAAAACTTTTATCTAATGAGTACTGGCGCAATCTGAAAATAAAACAGGCCTAGCAGTTTACAACATACAGGCATAAATGCTGTATCAAATGATTATATGATACAGCAATTAAGCCAACAAGCAAGGAGCAAACCTTACAAGTTCTTCGCAAAGATTTCTTTTATGAACAAGCATGAGTCACAATTAAGGATGCTCGGAACTCTTTGGCTTAGATATGAGTTCCAATTAAGGTTTTAAACGTATAATCCGAGTGAGCAAGCTTGAGATTGAAGCTTCATCACAATGTCCGGTACTCAATATGGCTACTTCAAATAGGCCGATCAGCAAATCCTCTTTCAACCATCATATCCACCAACTCCTCGTGTTTCTTAATCTGACCTGCAATTCTCAGCTGCTTCAGAACCATTTCGTACACATGCTTATGTGGTTTCAAGTTCTTTTCCTCGATCATCTCCTTAAAGTACTTACACGCATTTGACCAATGCCCCATTGCACAAAACATTGAAATCAAAGTCCTATAGGTATTCACATTAGGCTCAACCTCAAGTTCATCCATTTCCTTCTTGAGCTTAAAAACCATATCAGTCGACTTAGATTCAACAAACATCCTCAATAACACATTATAAGTCACAGTATTAGGCTGGCACTTCAACTCCTTCATCTTCGTAAACAACCTGTGAGCAGCATTCACATCCCTCACTTGTGAGATACAATTAAATATCGGGAAAAAACTATGCACATTAGGCACAATACCCTTATTCACCATTTGGTGTATCAACTTCATAGCATCATCCCTATTTCCATCCCTACAATGACAATCAATCAAAAAGTTATACGTTACCACATCAGGTTGACACCCAAGCCTCTTCATTTGATTATAAACCTGCAAAACCTTCTCGGTCTTCCCTGCTTTCACATGAACCCTCATCAAATTATTAAAAGTCACAGCATTAGGCGGGCAACCTTTCTCAATCATCTCTGCAAAAACATCATGTGCCCGCGTAATCTGCCCATGTCTACATAATCCATCAATAACAATAGTGTAAGTATACACATTTGGAGCAATTCCCTCCGTCTTCATTTCGCCAAAAACCCTCTCAGCCTCCGAAATGTTACCAACCCTACACCAACCATTAACCAAATTAGTATAAATAACTACATCAGGCTCAAACCTATCCTTTAACCCATCAAAAAACGACTGAGCCTCGACCGCCTTTTTTTTCTTAACAAGAACAGCAATGACAGCAGTAATTGCAGCACTATCAGGACTACAACCATACTCCTCCATTCTATTAAACGCATGAAGCGCCTCCGACACCATACCAGCTCTAACATACCTCCTAATCAACTCAACAAAAATTTCAGAAGGAATGTCTAACTTTCGACGTTTCATTTCGTCAATTAAACCCCAAGCAACATCAAATTCCTTAACTTTTCCTGCTAAATCAACCATTTCAACGAAACACTGCTTAAAAATCTCAATATTATCCCCTTGCCCAACTGCCCAATTAAAAAAGGCCAGGGCTTGGGCAAAAGGGATACCATGGCGAACAGACCGACATTTTTTGATAACAGAGACGACAACCGAAGGCGAAATACACTCACCTGGAGTAATCTGAGAGAAGGATTGAGCAAGTGAGGAAAGTGTAAAATTATAGTTAGGGTTTTGGTATAAATTGGGGTTTTTTTTATAATGATCTTTAATCAATAAATGCAATCCTTCAACAGCTGGGGTTTCTTCAGGAGAGATATTAGAGGTTAAATTACCATCAATTTCATGGGTTTCTTCATCATCTTCAGAAAAATTAGGGTTTTCAGGGGATTCAAGAACGGTCGAAAACCGTAAGGAAAATGGTTTGATACAGGATTTAGGAAAAGCAAGATGAAATGTTGATCTAATTAACGCCATAATTATATTGATTAATGAAATGGGTTTGAAGAAAGTTTTGATTGAATTGAAGGATCTGAGGTTTATCAAGGGTTTTAGGTTAAATTTGGGGAAGAACAGTGAATTAAATCATTTAATCATTTGCAAGGGACACAAAACGACGTCGTATTTGACATTTGGGCCTTGAAATTCATTGATTACGCCGAATATTAATGGGCTGGTTTTTTATGAGCTGCCTTAATCGTACGCAAAACAAAAAAAAATAACAATATTCGTTTTAAGGTCAAGATAAATTTACCCGTCTTAGACGAGAGTTTATGGTTAAGGTAAATTAACCCGTCTTAAACGAGAGTTTGTGGAAGGAAATTATATTTGCGGATTTTCTCTTTCTTCTTTGGCAAGAATAACATTTCAACCTTTTAGGTAGAGGACACTGGGGTAGGGTAGATCGTTGCGGGCCATGCCAAGATGGAGGCGGGCTAGGTCGTTGGGGAGGGAGCCAGAGCCCACACCATGGGTTAGGGCCTAGGGGTGTGCGGGTTGTGGGCGGGCCGGGCTGGGGGAGTAATGGCCCTAGACTGGTCCGGTTCGGCAAAAAGGGAAGCGGGCCATGCGGGCTGGTGTGAGATGGGGGAGGCGGGCCACGCGGGCTGGTGTGAGATGGGGGAGGAGTGCCCGGGATCTAACAGGGTAGAGGAGGCGGACCAGCTAGCCCGAGTATTTGTTGAACCGGTGGACGGGCCGGGCACAATTGTTCAAGTTTACTTTCAGGTGTAATGAATTTTTATGATCTAGGTTTTTGTTTATTTAATTTGTTTTTGTGTGTTGAATTACATATAAAAATTAGTTTGATTATCATGTTTGATCAAAAATTAATATTTGGTGAAAATGGCAATTTGAACAAATGACAATAGTTATATGTTTTTGTCTTAAATTGCATATTAGAAGGTTGATGAAACATTGTCATCAAATGTTTAAGACGACAGATCCTTTTATATTCATCTTTTACCTCTTACAAAGTTAACATGATATCAAAACCCAAGGATTTGTCCTGCATGAAATTAAATTGGGTGCAAATTATGGCCATCGGTAAAGGGCCTCTTTTAAGGATTTGTTAATTCCCACTCCGGTGAACTCCCATGTTTGGCCCTGAGTTTCGAAAGGATCTCACATGTGAGTGGGCGTATTGGAATATAAACACAGAGTATCCCACATTGTTGTAGAACGAAAGATTATACCACTTATAACCAAGGGAATACTCCTTTTATTAGGATGAACTTCCCTTGAATTGTCAATGGTTCATTTCTCCTTTGTTCGGGTAAGAACAAGGCTCATTTGCATGCTCAAACAAAAGGGAGTAATATTGTTATACGGAGAGTATTAAAGTAAATGGAAGGAAGTGCAAATAAAAGAAATAGAGATGATCTATACTCATACTCGTATGCTCTACACATTACCGTTTGTTTGTTCGTTGAACTAGCTTTTGCCTAGAACAATTAAGAAGTTTTGGTGGGACGGAAATAAAACAGGAAAGGGTATTCATTGGAGTAGTAGACTGTTTATTCATTCTTCCAAATCAATGGGAGGTTTGGGAATTAGGCATATTGGTTGCCTAAATCAAAGTTTACTTGCAAAGATTGGATGGAAACTTATCACCGAGCCTGGATGCCTTCTCAGCCGGGTAATTGGAGTTAAATACCATCTTCTGAAGGAGGACATTTTATCAGTTGATTATAACTCTAAAGGGCCTTCTTCGTGGGGTGCTAGAGGTATTAGATGGGGACTTGAACTACTAAGGGATAACTTATCATGGCAAGTTGGTTTTCCTTCAGTTTTAGATATTTGGAGGGATAAGTGGATCCATGGTATGTCTTTAGGTCAGATGACCGCTACATCTGCTGTTGATCTCTTGCACAAACCTTTTTTAGAAGTCTCTTTGTTACAGACCTATAATGGTAATTGGGATTATGAGAAAGTACTTGCTATATGTGGATCTGATATTATGCCTTTTGTCCTTTCGACTGCTATTCCACCACAAGATGAACATGATTACCTTTATTGGAATTTATCTTCTAATGGTATTTATTCGAGTAAGAGTGGTTATGCTCTTGCTTTCTCAAAACTTTGGGATGATAAGGCATCACAAAGAGATAGAAATCGTATGGATTTAACAACTGTAGAATTCTGTAAAAAAAACTTTATGGAGTTTGAGAATTCATAGTAAATGGAAAATTTTCTTATGAAAAATTTTGGCAAACTCGTTACCAGGTGGAGTGGAGGCAAGAAATAGAGATCTTCCATGGGATTATATGTGTCTTTCATGTAATTCACAATGTGTGGAGTCACTTGATCATCTTTTCCGTGATTGTCCAGTTGCCTCAAGAGTATGGGCAGGTTCTCCACTTGGTATTAGGACATGTGTTGGTAATAATATTGATATTCAAAGAGTGATTATTAATTGGTTGAAGCTACTACAGAAATTTACGGATTCAGTTCTTCCTTTATCTCTTTTTATTAGCACGCTTTGGCACATTTGGTGTTTACGGAATAAGCGCATTTTTGAAGAAAGATCAGTGAATTTCTATGCTATTTTTGGACAAATAAGAATGGATGCAGACAATAACGTACAAGTTGAAAAAGACAAGAGAAAGATGTCGCTTTCTAGTAATAACGAATGCTTAGATGATATGGATGGAGCTTCTTTAATTCGTAATCATTTTCCGGTTTGTTTGATTGGTTCTATAATATGCACTAATTCAGTCCGTATTAAATGCGATGCCACATGGAAACCTAATATGAAGGCTACTGCGGGATGGTTTTGTCAAGACTCTATGAGTAATATCCTTCATAAAGGATCTGCTATCTTTTGGGCAAAATCTGCCTTTCAAGCAGAGGCCATGGCACTCAAACTGGCTTGTTTGGATACTATAAATCGTGGTTTCAGACATATTGACGCAACTTCTGACTGCCTAAATCTGGTTCTCCAGGTTAATGGTTTTGGAATCACTAATCAGGACGCTGCATCAATTATCCGTTTTATCATTTCTTTAGTTTCATGTTGTCATTGTTTTTCTCTTAATCACTGTCCTAGAAATCTTAACAGGATTGCTCATGGTATGGCGAAAGCCATAGCCTGAATATGGTAATCTTTTCTTTCTGACAAAAAAAAAAAAAAAAAAAAAATTTATAGGTACCCCTAATAGAAGGAAGGAAAGACTCCGTAAAACGAACAATAAAGATACAACCCGAGGTCAACCCCTTGGACCATGCCATTTCGTCATCATTGTACTAAGGTTGCCAAAATGAACGACCACGTACTTTTGGTATACTCATTTCTGCCACTCCCTTAGCCACCGCCTCCTTTAATCAGGCGGGTTAGAGGCAACTGTTTGAGATCTTCCTTAGTTCGTTTGATTGAAGGTTCTTCATCCGGACAAAGGCTCTCGTTTTCATTTAATTTCTAGTCTCATTTTACTTTGGTGACTTTCCGAAAGTTTGTGTAAACCCGTAAACCAAAAGGAGTTGCGTATCAATTATTCATACATCATGTAAGAATCAGAAAATCATGAAATTTACTACATTGCTACTTTTGCAATTCATATTTGTGACTAATTGAAGCTAAAGTCAACAGTACAAATAGGAAAACATATTATAACCAACAACAAAATGATTGTGACCTCATCCCATAGAAATCCTTGCTAAGATGTTGGCTTATTGAAGTGTGATACATGCCACTGGTGAGTGAATAGAAGACCATTTCATTGCCAATGCGTTGCGGTAGATAAATTCTATTTCTTATGTTAGAATCTTTTGTTGAAACCGAAAATGATGATGCCGGACTTACAAATAGCATATAATCCCCCAAGTCGTCTAGTGCAACCCAATCATTACCTAAAGTATCAAACTTGAACACTCGAAGTGTCTTCCCCTCTTCAATGAAAACCGATATAAGTTGGCCATCAAGCTCAACTAAGTGGCACGAATTCAGTACTATGCCATTTGGTATTGGACCCTTATGAACCTTCCAACTCCAACTCCATTCGTCGTTCTCTTCGTCCACCATTTTAAGAATTCCGAGATTACCATTCACGCCTAGAAAATAAAATGCTCCATCGTGGTACTTCGAACTAGAATTTTCATTACTTTCAAATTCAATGTCCGTTTCAGAGTCAAAGTCAATTTCATCGTACTCCCATTCGTCATCCTCGACTTGATAGTAGTGGATTTGTACCCAATTATTCGCGTAAATTCCAACGGTCAAACAATCGGGAGAAGTGGGACATGTTGAAAATGCTAAACTCGAAAGGGTGTCCATCTTGTCATGAGAAGGGTAGTTGTAGCTCTTCCCTTCAAAAGGGTTAAAGCATTGTAAGAGGTTTCCCTCAATTCGTAAAAGCAACCAACCGTCTTTAAAAAACTTGATTGTCGATAACATATCGGGTGAATGAGGTGTCGTGATGGTGTGAGATATATTTTGACATGGATCCCATAGTTCACAAACGCCGCCTTTGGTATTCTTGAGCGACATGAATAAAGGATACGAACAATTGGATCTCCATTGGGCACGAGGAATGGTAGAGCGTAATATCTTGCAAGTGGTGCGAAGATTCATGTAGTCAAACAAATGCAAAAAGTTTGATATTGACATCAACATGTCCGAGGGAAGTTGAATAAATAACGACGATGCGGGTTGGTTCATTTTCATCTCATGTAACTCTTTAACATGCTTAATATTTTTTGTATTCTCTGATTTTCTAAGCCTGTCTGATGATAACCTGGTATGATTGCGGGGCACGAACCAAATAGGATTATCGAAAACTTCGAGCAAATTGAGATAGGGCTTCAAGAAAGTGTAACTATCATCTTGTAGGTGATATTGATGAACAGTGAGACTGTAAGGGCTAGTCACATAAATACAGTTCCCTTCGATGCCCGAACAAGAGGTGTCTGCCCAGCACCAAGTACAACAAGATGTGCCTAATAAAAATGCACGATCTCCTAGTGATTCCACCCGAATCCATTTCATTTAGGGCAAATCCAATCTCCAAACATAGGCCTTTACAATGTCGTAATCATCTATATCATACGATTGTCGGATCCATATGTGTATATTATACAATACACCACAAACTTCAACCAAAAAGTTACGTCTCCATGAAGAAGTGACACTCTCACATGGAGGTTGTGTTAGGTTTTGTTGATGATGACAAGGCCAACTTTCTTATGATTTGTCAAGTCTTATCTTAACAGGAATTATCATCCTCATAAGCAAGGTCATCCAAGAAGTTGTCAAATATACCATGTCCAAGAAGTAGAGTTGTAATGTGTCACATAATGTAAGGGTAGTGGAACATGAAATATGCAACAGTGTCTGTAACAGTCTGCTTTGAGTGTCACAATAAGCACGATTGTTACTATGGTCTGGATCACTTGTCCAATGGTTTTAATTCTTCTAATCCTTAAAGTTTTATCTTTAAAAGGTTTTCAAAATGGGAAGTTCATTCAAATATTCAAATATATTTTTCTTGGTTAGATTCCAATGAAATTGGTTGGAATACTTGGACCTTTTCACAAAAAAAGTAAAAGTCCTCTTTCTCCCTTTTGCAAAATAGTTTGGACATTCTTTCCTCTTTGAGCATATTTTTGTCCTTACTTACTTGTCTTTTTGAACTCAACTTTTCTGAGAAAATAAGGTTCCAAGTGTGTACTTCCAAAGCCTTTTTGTCTTCACTCTTCTTGTCTCTCAAAAGGAAGTGTTTGGGTGGTACCTTAGGAAGGTCAAATCCACATGTGCAAGTGGATTTACCTTAACCTAGTTACTACCTTCTTCTCC
>JAOWBH010167617.1:0-19545 GCA_028566215.1 Silene coronaria
GGATGAAGGAGAATGATCTTTCTCCAGGACTTAAACATTACTCTTGTATGGTAAGTCTTCTTTGTCGAGCAGGGCTTCTGGAAGAGGCAGTGGATATTATCAATGAATCGGAATATGGGGAGAATCATCTTGAACTGTGGCGAATTGTGCTGAGTTCATCTGTTTCCAGCAAAAATTTGTCAGTAGGACTTCATGCTGCTGGAAAAATCCTTAAAGTCGATTCACATGATGGTGCAACCTATACTTTGCTTTCGAACCTTTATGCTGCCGTGGGGAGATGGGAAGGTGTCATGGAAATACGGAAACGGATAAAAGGGCTTATGTTAGAGAAGGATCCTGGTTTGAGTTGGGTGGAGACTATCAAAAGCTTGGAGGTTTTCTCATCAGGTGATCAGTTGCATCCAAGGATACAAGAGGTGAAAGCTCAGTTGAAGATACTACATGGGAACATGACTGTAGTACATCAAGAAATCGATACTTTATAGTGTCGAAGAATCCCTGTCTCCAAGCAAGAAACGACAGAGCCTTAATCCTAAATTCACTAGGAGCAGCTAACTTGAAAAACCGGCAACATGTGAAATACTGAAAAAAAATTATTCATGTCCATACAATGTGACTTATTTTACACTGGGTTGCTTCAAATCTACCGCTACTCTTCTTTATCTGGGGAGTGAAATCGGCAATGAATGTCATGAAGGCGCTCAAGGGATGCTGAGGAATGTCTTTGATTGTATTTACCTTTAACAGTCCATGAAGAGAGGTAAACTCCATGAGTAGTCTACTTAAAATGGCTGTCTTGCTAAGATGATGTAGCCGTTGTGCATGCTACAGAGTAGTTACTATGTCAAATGTTGTTTAATCTATGTTTTACAGTTGTGCTATGCTTTGAAGTGCTGTAGTCTATTAATCCCTTTCCTTACTGATACTTGGTTGTGTGCTTAGTAATTACGTAGTATAGTGTTTTCGAGAAAACATAGCCTTTTTGGGAATTAATCCTATTTTTAACTGTGTATATGATGAGAACCATTTTTCAGGTGAAATTTCACAATTGCAGACGAAATGAAGCTGTACATGTCAGACAATAAGGTGATTTTGACTGAAGGTTTTAATGGTGTCGTTCCAGCTAAATATTTCCAGAAAATACAGTTATGGCCTAGTCAGAAGCCAGTGCCATTTCAAATTTATTGTTATTTTGCTTATTAATCAATCATCTTCTCAGTTACAATCGTTATTCATGCAACTCTGTACTAATAATTGCTTGTATATACAGCGAGGCGCTTTTTGTGTAATTTTTTTGAGGCATGATCGGAACTTGGAAGGATATTTATTCCATTTGGATATTGATTCCGACTATGCACTCATTTGTGTGTGTTTCTTTCTTCGGTGTGAAGGAGCCACAAACTCATTTTAATACTGACGGGTTTCAAATCTATATTCGTGCATATTCCTCAATGTCTTGCTATATTAAGTTTGGAAGGATATGACTCGAAACTGTTTGGATGAAACTATGATCTCCTCCAATTCTTATACTAGACGGTTCTCATATCGATGAGTCGACAAGTAGAAAACTACATAGATTTTTGACATTTTCCCCAAGTTCATGAAGCAGAAAAAGGGTTTGTTATAGAGCTCGACTTGTGCTTACGCTTCATAAGGTTTGCATTTCGAATACAAGCTACGCTGAATTTCCGCGAGCTCAAATAACTCGACTAGAAAAAAAATGTGTACATTGAACAATAACACATCCAACAAAACTGGAATCAAATAAACTGGAATTTTTTTCTGAAATAATACTAGTAAATAATAAAAAAAAAAAAACCATAAATTACAAATGAATGAAGCAGCTTGTTTAACAAGTCTTTTGTACGAAAAACAGTTGAGCTTCAACGGTTTTTAACGGTCAATTACAAATGAATGAAGCAGCTTGTTTAACAAGTCTTCTACTACAAAAATGTCCCTCCATAAATTCACTCAGGAAAGCCCGCCAAATCCATGCCCTCATCTTCGCTTCGTCGACGCCCTTTACTTACAATCACCCATTCCTCCATAACAACATTATCTCCATGTATATGAAATGCGGCTCGCTCTTTCATGCGCATCAAGTGTTCGACAAAATGCCTCAAAGAAACATCATTTCTTACAATACCATTATTTCCGCATATGCCCGTCATCCTAATTTTGCTTCTTATTCTGTTACAATGTTTGCACTGATGAGGTATCAGTGTTTTATTCTGAATGGGGTGACTTTTATTAGCTTGTTGCAGTCGGCGTCTCAAATTAGGGATTGTTTTTTAGGATTGACACTTCATTGTCTGATTATCAAGTATGGAGTTTTGTTTGATGTGCATGTTCAAACTGCTTTGGTCGGTTTCTACTCTAGTTTCGGGGAGTTGAAATTGGCTACTGAAGTGTTAGGAAATGTTCTTGCTAAAGACTCAAAATCCTGGCATTGTATCATTTCAGGGCATGTAAAGAATAATAAGTTAACGCAAGGTTTATGTCTTTTCAGCAACATGGTAAGGAATGGTGTGTTGCCTACGGAATTTACCTATTCGATGGTACTTAGTGCTTGTTCAAGGTTGAGTGATTATGCTTTCGGTAGAATTACTCATGCTCATGCTCTTCTGACTGGTGTGCCTTTAGATTTGCCGTTACAGAATGCTATGGTTGACATGTACTCTAGCTGTGGTGACTCCCAATTTGCATTTCGTGTGTTTAACGAAATTCAGAACCCAGATCTAGTTTCGTGGAACTCAATGATGGCAGGATATGCCGAGAATGGAGAGGGAAACAAGGCTATGGATTTGTTTGTACGATTGCTACGTCATGCGTCTCAGAAGCCAGACGAGTACACTTTTGCAGCAGTAATCTCTGCCAATCAAGAGTCTCCCGTTTCACGCTTTGGGGAAGTACTTCATACCCGAGTCGTAGTATCAGGATTGGATACGAGTGTATATGTTGGAAGTCCTCTTATTTCTATGTATTTCAATAATGGAAGAACCAAATCTGCTGAAAAAGTTTTCCACTCAATTCCAAAGAAAGATGTGGTTTTGTGGACTGAAATGATATCTGGTTATACTAAAGCATTAGATGGTGAGAATGTTGTTAAAGTTTTCTTTGATATGTGGAAAGGAGGACATAACATCGATGACTTTGCTCTAAGTAGTGCTCTGAGTGCTTGTGCGGATCTTGCAACTCTAAAACAAGGCGAAATGCTTCATTGCCTGGCCATCAAAGCTGGATATGATTCTAAAATGTCAGTTTGTGGAAGTCTCATTGATACATATGCCAAAAACGGAAGCCTTAAAGCTGCTGTGTCGATTTTTTCGATGGTCAAGGATCCAGGTTTAACATGTTGGAATTCAATGATAAGTGGTTATGGTCACCATGGGAAAGGGAAGGAGGCAATGAAATTATTCAACGGAATATTAATTCATGGTCTGGAACCTAATCTTTTTACCTACATTTCATTATTATCAGCTTGCAGCCATTCTGGATTGGTTACTCAAGGAAAGTACTTATGGAATAGGATGATGGAGAATGATCTTTCTCCAGGATTTAAACATTACTCTTGTATGGTAAGTTTGCTTTGTCGAGCAGGGCTTCTGGAAGAGGCAATTGATATTATCAAACAATCGGAATATGGGGAGAATCATCTTGAACTTTGGAGAACTGTGCTGAGTTCATCTGTTTCCAGCAAAAATTTGTCAGTGGGAGTTCATGCTGCTGTAAAAATCCTTAAAGTTGATGCACATGACAGTGCAACGTATACTTTGCTTTCGAACCTGTATGCTGCCGTGGGGAAATGGGAAGGTGTCATGGAAATACGAAAACAGATAAGAGGACTCATGTTAGAGAAGGATCCTGGTTTGAGTTGGTTGGAGACTGTCAAAAAAATAGAGGTTTTCTAATCCGGTGATCAGTCGCATCGAAGGATTGGAGAGGTGAAAGCTCAGTTGAAGATATACTACAGGGGAACATGACAGTAGTATATCAAGAAATCGATTATTTATAGTGTCGAAATATCATTGTCTACGAGAATAAAACGGCAGAGCCTTAATCCCAAATTGACTAAGGACAGCTAACGTGAAAAACCGGCAACAACATGTGATATGATGAAAATTTTTGGATTCAATTCCATACAAGTGAGTAAGTGACTTATTTTACACTGGGTTGCCACAAATCTATCGCGACTCTTCTTTATCTGGGGAGTGAAATGAAATCCGGCAAATAATGTCATGAAAGCGCTCAAAGGATGCTGAGGAAGGTTTCTGATTGTATCCATCCAGATCAATCAGATGTGATGAGTTTAATGGATCTGAGGTTAGTCACTAATTTGAGTCAGTGTATGATATTGAAAGGCTGCCACAATAGTGTTATTTATACTAGTCCCTCCGTTCCTATAATTTATTTACCTTTTTTATTCTTTATGAGGGTTATTTTAATCAAAGGTAAACAAATTATTGGGACAAAGGGAGTAGTTAATTTGATTGTTTGTCAATAGAATTTTGCAAAGTTGTGATTTTTAGAAGGAAAGTTAGCTCCTCTGTTATCATTTCTGCTGATGATAAATTGAATGATTATGTTCCTCTGATGGATTATTGTTGGGTTCATGCAATCAAGTTAACATGCAATTAAGTTAACATCATATAACGAAATAAGAAATATAACATGAAATTTAACTGTTATGTGCACGCAACGGTCTCTTGTGTGATTGTGTAACCTAAACCTGCCACAGGAATCTGCTGAAATTTCAGCTTGGGAATGCTTTACTTATAGCATTTGCATTCTCTGGCAATTATATTGCATTCTTGTTGTCTTAGTTCTCTTGAATAAGGTTGCAAAGTTGTATTCTACAATTTGCTATGGAGTATTTGCTATATAACTTGTTTAGTTTTGTGATATACTTCATTTTAATTAGTTGAGTTTTATGTGAAAGTGAGAGAACCACTCAGCCATTTATGTGTGAGACCGTTGAATATATACAACCAAGTTACTTCTTCTATTCCGATCATTTATTTTCCTGTTAACTTTTTTTGTGAAGGGGATTTTAAACACATATAAGCAAATGACTGAGACAAAGAGAGTATTATCTCTATTCTGAAATAAGAGATATAACATGAAATGAAACTGTTGTGTGCTTAACATACAAGTTACAACGGCCTCATATGAGTTTTGTAACCATGTAACCTAAACCTGCCAACAGTTTCATTAGCTCTTACGTAATTGGAGTTTTCGATTTGGAATGAAAGTTGGTTCCTTTCATTTCTGCTGCTGAAAGCCTGAAAATGCAATTCCGGTAATTCCTGATATCTTGTCTGATGGATTGGGGTTACTATTGAGCTTTGATTGCTCGATTTTAAACATTCGTCGTGTTTTGGTAGGCTAGGTCTCAAGGTTTGTGTACACTCTGCTATCTTCTATCCCTTTTCATGGAGGAGTAATTAGTTTTGTAGTCCATAGATTGGTATATAACACTAAGTTTACATTTTTCAATTGCAGGGGTTAATTAGCCAGCAACACTCTGTACTTGGCTCGCAAAACTTGTAACAATCACCTACCTTTGCATTTTTATTTTTTGGTTCAAATGAGTGCATTATGTTAGGTGAGAATCGAACCACAACTTTATGGTTGGGGTAAGAAAGCTCTTACAACTTGATCTACTCTTATACTCTCCATGTAATTAGTTTGTAGAAACTCAGCCTACCAGGACTTCTCTCACAACTCAGTAACTCATATTGGAGTTACAGATTACAATTCTTTAATTTAATGAAAAAATTATCAAAATTATTGATCTTGTAGCTGTGAATTTCTATCGCAATCTTCTTTTAATGGAAATTAAGCTTTTTGCCCAAATCCATATTTGGAAATGAAATTCACATTGCCAAACACACCATTAATGGAAATTAAGCTTTTTGTCTATGGTTAAACACTTAATCTTTTATTTTACCTGTTAATTAATTAATTAATTAATTATATCTATTTTAATTATTAACTAGAATCATATTTACGACCAATCACCCATTAATTAACGAATTAAATTAAAATTTTATCTTCTGATGAGTAAAAGAAGAAACCAGCTAGCAACTAAGCATAAAAAATAAAATAAAAAAAAAACTGAAGAATCCTAAATCTAATGTTTAACAAAAATTGATAGGAAGAGGATGATTACAACACCAATTCTCTATTCTCTATTAACATATTATTATTATCTTAATAAATACGTAGACACACTCCTTCCAATAACTACCTATATAAACCCCTCTACGCCTTCATTCAAAACTCACCTCAATACCCCTCTGCATTCAATCAACTCTAACCGAGCTCATCAACTTGAAGCCACAAACCTCAATATACCCTAAAAACTCGATTACAATGAAGACCGTGTTGGTAGTCCTGGCTGTCCTAGCCATCTCATCAATGGCTTTTGCCCAACAACAACAAGACGGTGCACAAACACAAACACAAACACAAACACAATATGATGATTTATATAATCAACAAGAATGGTTTTTCTCACACCCTTATTTCAGGCCGCATCCTTTCTTCCATCCTCACTTTCCACACCCACATTATTTCCCGTCTCTACCACCAACCTCCGCTCCTCAATTTCCCTTCCGACACCCATCTAACCCTCCTCCAGCTCACGGCAACTTGAGTCCTTGTGTGGATGATTTCCGTTCGTTCTTGTCAACTCACAAGTATTCCATGAGTTCTGGTTGTTGCTCTGCTCTTAAGGATGTCAAGATCCCACCTGTCCAAAGGCTTGTTGCCCAATACTGCTCTGCTGCTTCTGCCCCGAGTGCTTAATTATCCAATTAATGGAGTTTATGAACCAGATTAGGAGTTTTATATCATAGGATAGATTTAAATAAATAAATCACACTGTGCATGGTGATATTAGGACAAATTATTATTAGTCGTATTAGTCATAGCTTGATAGCCATGATAGGCACTTTGATTATGGAAAATAGTATTATAGTCTTATATTAGCGCAAGTTACTATTGGTTGTCTATCTATTGATGGACAAACTATCATTTAGTGTTCATGGATTAATAAAATCACAATAATGTCAAATTTCATTGTTTTTGTATTTTTTTTTATTATTATTGTCCATAATCAATACGTGAACCAAGTAAAGACCGTTGCATATACAATATAAATCATATTACAAACAGTCTATACTATTAAAATTTTGAGACCAATAAATAAAACTAATGCACTTATGCTATCAATTTATAAGCTCGGTTTCGCGATACCAAGCTAAGAGACCGTCTCAAATGAAAATTAGGATCTTAATTAATTAGCAGTATGAGTGGCAATGTACCACGAAGGATTCAACAAATATTAGTCAGTTTTGTGTTTGCTAATTATAGAATTTCAACAACCGAACTTTCCTGATATATAAAATAAGCCTTGTCTGTTCTACATAGAATGAATATTCAGACAATTTAAACTTATTGTTTTTGTCATTTCATAGTATTATTAAGAGGTAAAAGAATAGCAGCAACATGGGGGAGAGAAATCCGTCATATGTGAGGCTAACAAAGGAGCTTGACGCTGTCGAGATTACTCCTGGAGAACTTAATCAACCTGTTAATGTTCCTCAGGTCTTGAATTTCTGACATCCTCACGATCCATGCGTCTTTGATTGGTAGTAATACAATTTTATATTATGTTGATTACTGTTAATCAAGGCAATTATCGACAGTATTTTCATTATATATAGTCGTCTAAAAATAGCCTGTTTATGATTTTGACACAATGTAAGGCTGCCGGACCTCCAACGGTTCTTACCTGCCATAAGCGTTGGGAGTGTTAGATGCACTAGGGTGAAGACGTTTTTTTGTGTATTACTGGTCCTACGTTGTGTCGATATCCTATAAGTTTGGTGTCAATGGAACAAATCACATTAATGTATGTGATCATTAGGTGATTAGGGTGACGTTGTATCAATATGGAAACGAGGTTTAAGACTGCCATATGACTCATATCTTAATGCATCATTTCACAGTTAAACGTTAGGAGATGTCCGGAATGCGGCCAAACTTTACCTGATGGGTTTGAGACTCCTTCCGATGAAGCATGGATGAGTGGAATTTGTGGATGTTCACAAGATCCTGAAAGTTGTAAGTATGCGAATTAGACTCTCAGTATCAGTTACTGTCTCAGTTGCGGAATTGGTCGCTACTCACCATGTCCTAACATTAAGGCATTGCTTGGCTGTTGTTCTTGCAGGTGTGACCGGATTGTTTTGCCCTTGTGTATTATTCGGCCGCAACATTAATAGATTGAAGGAAGAAGTACCATGGACAAACCCATGCATCTGCCATGGAATCTGCGTTGAAGGTGGCATCGCTATTGCAGCCTTAGTTGCCTTCTTCAATGGTTATATGGATCCAAACACTGTCCGTCTTTTTAGCGAAGGTTTGCTATTTGCCTGGTGGATATGTGGGATTTACAACGGCTTGTTTAGAGAGGAATTGCAGAGAAAGTATCACCTTGAGGTAAGGGCATACAAATTATTCAGTCGGCTGCAAATATTAACAGATCATTTTAAGTTCAACAAGTGGTTGATTTGGTATGTATTTGACTCGTCTTAAGCTTAAGACGGATAGAACCCATCTTAAATGAGAATTTGTGTTTTATGTTTAGGTCACTTGGGCCAAACTAATAGTCTAAATCAGGTTATGAATGAGTCAAGTTTAATAATTTAGGAAAGGGCTCGTCTCTCAGGTGAGGTAGTGTAAGTCCGCCCTTTTTTAAATTGGTTTTGTTCGGATCTCTGGGGATCAGTTTTGACAGATCTACTTCCATCCATAAACTACAGCATAGACCTCCTACAAGTCAGAATGCCTGTAAATATATTTCAGAATAATGTATATGTGCTGAGTAAGGCCATTGTTGTTACAGAATTCACCCTGTGATCCCTGCATGGTGCACTGTTGCATGCACTGCTGCGCCTTATGCCAAGAACATCGAGAAATGAAGGGGAGACTATCAGAAAATCCTACAACTCCAACAACAGTGTTGAACCCTCCACCACCACAGGAAATGGTTTCTGACCGTCTGTCGTCATCATCATCTTCTGAAAAAGATGGTCATCACAAACGAACAGGCCTCGAGATCCAACCCATATAAGTTGGGAGAAAAAAAAAGAGGAATTTCGAATATTTTCTTATCTACATTTTTTCACTGTGTTTCATTTCTCGCTTTTCGGGTTATGATGAAGTTCAGGATTGTGAATAATATTTGTGGTTGGATTAGATGAAATCTTTTTCTTACTTCCACAATAGTAGCCTCCTAGGAAATGGAGCTAAACGGTTCAGTTTTTATTTACGATTGATACAACAGTCCTGGATTTATCCTGAACAGTAATGGAACGATGATGTGAGACAGGAAAAAACACTATAAAATGCTTATGTGAGAAGAATTAGACCACTAAAGGAAATGGAGGATCATATCCCAATTGCACTGACCACCTGAGCTGAGGCTTGTTTCACAGCAAAACAAATTGTAACCTTATTGTATGCTAATCATATCAATTGGTGTAAATGACATCTCGGGCAAAATCAAGATGGCAAAATAACATGGTTACTACTAAATCAATCATCTTCGACCTCATTCTTCCATAGGCGTATAATGTCTCTTATTGTATGGTACCAACTAGGTAACTACCAAAGTCAAAACAATTGCTGAAAAATGACAGTAGTTTTCATGACAGATAAACGATGTACAAACAAGAAAGGGCTACTAGATCAACAGTGAGTGGGGAAATTAATTCGTCTCCTTTAATAATGAATGGTAGGAACAGGTTAACACAAGAAAGGCCATGAAATTTTTCAAGACGTACATTCCATAAAATGGTGGAAGTTTTGAATAGTTACCACTCTTCACAATCAGGGAAACGCTTCTCGCTGTTTTGTAGGCAATTCTAGTTCTGGTTCAGAATTGCTAAGAGGGGAGAAATATTGATCCACCATATCCTCAGAGACTTTCTCCAAGCTTGGCGGATCCCACTTGCAAGAAGCAACAACACATTATTATTAGGGGAAGTGACAAATAGTCCCCAAACGTTTGGTACCATGTGCAGTTTAGCCCCATATCTTTCTATTAGTGCAAATTAACCCCATTAGTTATGTTTGATGTGCAATTAAGCCCAATTGAATATATTCCGGCAAATTTCTCGATAGAAAAAAGTGACATGGCACCGGAAACATGACTAGGATTAGTTAAATAACTAAAAAACGGAAAACACGTGATTTTAACGACTTACCACTGCCATTGCCGTCATTTTATGTCTTACTCTCACTCATGACTCACCCCTCCCACTTCCCCCCTATATCTCTCTTCCACTTAGAATTTTACCTCTTTCCTTGATTCATGAATCTTCACCATTTACACCTACAACTTTTGTTGTTTTAGTCAAAGTCTCGTTCCCATATGTCATTCATTATTTTGTAGTCAAAAGTCTACCCAAGTACCCACCGGTAACTGAAAAAAAAAAAAAATTGGGGGGAAAATCCAGGTACATTTTTTAAAATAGTAATCTACCTCCTCCGTCTCGGTCATTTTTTAAAAGAGTAATCTACCTTTGGTTTTGGCACGAAGACCACGGAAAGGGGAGGGGGCCATTTGTAGTGCTTGTTAGTGAATGACAAGTGGACCATAATGGATGTGTATGATCAAATTACACATAAAAAACCTTCCTAACATAGAAAGGAAAACAAATGAATGAGACACCCTAAAGTGGAGTAGGTAAACAAATGACCGGAACTGATGTATTATTACGGTCTTGCTTCAAGTTTTTTAATACATGGCTGCTAAACTACTCTGGATGAAAGATAAGGATGGAGGAGATAAACGTAAGAAATAAGAATGATGGAGGAGATAAACTAGATTCAGCGTTTTCCTTTTTGAATTATTTAACTAATCCTAGTCATGTTTAGGGTGCCATGTCATTTTTTTCCGACGAGAAATTTACCGGAATATATTCCATTGGGCTTAATTGCACATCAAGCATAACTAATGGGGTTAATTTGCACTAATAAAAAGATATGGGGCTCAATTGCATATAGCCAGATACTACGAACCCCAATATGAACAAATTAATTTTATCAATAAAAAATGCAAATATACTTGTGTAAACCGTATTGCAAGTATTATTGTAAAAACGTCATCATTTGACCAAGTCTCTCCATAGACGAAATTTTAGTAATTACGATGATTTACGACATGATTATTGGTGTATATTACCATAAAAACAGTTTCACACAAGATTTTTTAAAATACAAATAATTGGAGAAGTGATGAACTTTCACGAAAAACATGTTTATTTCTTCATGTTTGGAGAAGGGGGTGTTAATAATTGCATATGTGGCAGTCAGAAAAAAATCATGGTCCTGTGCCTCTTTAGGATTAAAAATAGAAAAGAAAAGATAGCCAATAACATAACTGGTGAAAGTTGAGCTACCTTAGGTGAGAAGTCCCTATCCACCATTCGTGCACGGACACCCTATGAAAATATGAGTGTAAACATAATGAGAAGAGTAGAGATAGAGTTAAGGACTTGAGGTATCGAGAGAAAGCGTAATAACGTTAATACCTCGCGGAAGTCCTTTGAAACATTGCCAGAGATTCCTTGAAGTGACATCCGGTACTCACGCTCAAGACATTCAGCAAGAGTCTGATATCGACCTTCCCTAATCTGGGGTAAAAAAAAGTACATGTATATATGTGTAAAGTGAGAATGAGGCAAATAGATGAAAGATAGACTTCTTCTATTGGGTGTTTCCATTTTGGGTTTGGGGAAGGGCAGCGGACTGGTGACTGGTGAGTCCATGAAATCAAGAATGACAAGAAGAACTCACTGATCTCAAGGAAACCTTCAAGCTTAATGGCGACACCTCCCGTAGCCTCTTTAATGTGGAAGCACACCATGCATGATCAGTTTTGGTTGCCTCATTCTCCTGAGCCACGGTGGAAAAGAATCACATTATTGACTTGTTAATTTGATACTGAAATCTGCCAAGAGTACTAGCTGTTAGACTGATCAACAACAATGTAAAAGGCAAAAAGCGTTCTTAAAAGCATCTCCTTTTCCCTAGACAGCACAACTGGGCAGATTTGTGATAATTTACATTTGTTGCACTATCAATAGAGAGGCAATAGCAAACGAACTTCAGAAGTAATCAAGATGCCCCATGGGAGGAACCACACATGTTTACAATATAACATAAACCACCATTAGCCAAACAATAACTTAAACTCTCAAATGAAAAGGCTTTACAGAATAGGAAATAGAGACTAGTAATGTAGTATACACTATTTAAAAACAAGAAAAATTTCTAGTAAGAGAGTGAGAGATGGACCAACAAATGTGTAGATATGTAGCCATGTAGGCGTAAGCTTAATACTTAGCTTAAAACTCTAAAATGAAAAGGCTCAATAGAACAGGAAATAGATTTTAGCATACTCCACTAAAAACAAGGACATTTTCTAGTAAAAGAGTGGGGTGGCAAATGAATAAGTATGTAGGCTTGTTAGTAATATACAATATATCAGTTTTGACGTTTGACTTACCAAACAATCAATTATTTCTTCTACAGTGTCATGGCTGAAACATTCGTTAAGTGTCTCCAACCTGAACAACATAATAAAGGAACATAATTGGTATAATGCAATGCGGAATTGGTGTACAGTGACCACAAGAAAAAAATGGGCATCTATAGTCAGATCTCATTGCAAAGCAGTGATACAGCAGATGGTATCATGGAGGGAAGACTACCGTGATTCTATGATATGGCAAGATTACTCAATTAGATTTCATGAAGAACATCGACACGTTCTTGACTTACTACATTAATTGTCAAGCCATCAAATACATATGTACTTCCTCAATGGCACCCTAACCCATCTTAGGAAGGAGTCTCTTTATAGCATACAGGATATGATATAGTGTGTACTAATCAAAAGGGCTATATGATCAGAGACACACAGACACATGGTGAGGTAAATCAAATGTATTTGCAAAATTGAATAATGCATTGACATTGCCAACACTTCAACCAACAAGATACAGAAGTATAATTGGACAAGGAAGAAAGTAGGCCAGAAAGAGGAAAAACAAGTCACAACAAAACCAGTCACTCTTCATAGATGTGGAGCTAATCAGCAGGTGGAAGAGGGATCAACTTCATTGTTTATGAGCTTCCTAAATCACAATCCTTGTATTCTAGCAGAGATCCAGAAAAAAGCTCAAAACCTTATTACAATCTACAAGTATTCTCGTCTCATTTTTCACGGTTTCATTTTGCAGCCATTTATTCATTCAAAGAGTTGAACTGCACAGATTTTGTAGTCCCGTACAAAAACTTCACAGCTACATTATGGACTGCAGGCAAAATCAGAACCCACAAAGTAAAGCTAACCTGTGAAATACACTCATATTATCAGGAAGCACAATGTCCGTAAATTCTTGAAGAGATATATCTACGACAGAAAAATCATTGGTGGCCAGGCTGCCTAAATGTTCTTCAAGTTGAGGCAGCTTCTGAGAAGCTCACAAGAGAAATAAAACAATTCAACCATTCACAGCACTAATATAAATAACAACAAAGTAGTGAGAATAAGATCCATCAGAACATACTACACTAAGTGAGTAATGTGTTGCAAGTCCACAAGCAAGCATCTCGGCACCGCTGAGTTTTTCACCCGTCAGAGCCAAGTACTCCCCTACAACAAAAGCAGATTTCACAACGTCTCAGCACGTAATATTAGACAATGAAGCAACCATCCCACCTAAAAACAATTCTATGGAAGCATATGTGATCAAGAAGTCATTTTAGAGTTCAGATTAACCGATCCGGCAAACAAGCAATTTATGTCAAAATACATAATTACACCAACACAATGCAGTAACGATTGCATCAACAGAAGAATCCAAACTACATCACATCAATGTCTCAAATGCATAAGAAAGTCTTGACGAGCATGCATTTTAATAAGACTTTATTGACTTTAAATTCAGCTTGTATACCTTATCGATTAGTTTTTCTGACAAGTTCGAGCTTAGCACGGCAATCTTGAATAAAGATACTCACTCGGTAACACATTTTGTAGGTACTTGGTAACATGTTAACTATTTAATAGAATGAAACACCTTTAAAAGAAATGAACAATTTATTCAACTGGCCAAATTTCAAAGAGCTTTATTTACCAGAGAGAACCCATATGAATTTGAGCACTCACACTGTTATAAAATTAGACTCTAGAAGCATAATACAAATTACTCTTCGAACTGTCATCAACTCAAATCCTGAACAACTATTTCCCTTCTTTTATACTCCGTATAAAACATTGAACAAGAAGAGGATGAAAGGAAAAATAAATATGATAACATTGGTCATCACTTCACTTAGGGCTTGTTTGGATAGCAATAGAACTATACCAGTCCCGAATCCGATAAAGCGATCCAGACGGAAAGTCAATCTTGCTCAACTGACTACGCTAAAATAATTTAGTACGAGGTAGGATTATAGAAGAAATGAAAGAGAGGGAAGAGAAGGGGAGAGAGAATGGAGTATTGGGCGTTTGGATACATTTTCCCTTCAAATCTTTCTTATGGTGGAGGAAAAATGGATCCCTCCCCCTCCATCCCATCCCCCCACCCCTTCTATTTTCTAAGCAAACAAGGTGATTTTATTTCCCCCACTCCCCTCCCCTTCCTTTCCCTCCAAATCCCCCAACCCAAACAATTCCTTAGGTTCCCTAATAAACTAGTCGACATGAGTTGAATCCCTAATATAAAGAAAACAGAAATAAGGTAGAGTATAAACATTCATTGAATCTACTGCTAATTCAAGAGAACAAAGATTCAGAAGAGCATTACAGCAAACACCAAACACCAAACATAGTTAATCTCACCAATGTGCCCAGGTAAATGTGAAAGATAAAAGGAGGCACCAGCATCAGGATGAAATCCTATAATAGTTTCTGGGGTAGCAAAAACCTGAAATTGACCATAAAGAGAAGATTTAAGCCTGAATCAAACCATAGTAACATACAAAACGGGACTTGCATTTGATGTTTACTAATAAATGATGAAGCTAAGATGTATTAGACGTAAGAAATAGCAAAGGATACCGTTTTATCGGTTGCCACACGGAATGTTCCAGGAATTGAAACACCTCCTCCACCACCCATAGTTACGCCATTTAGAAGGGCTACCTACCCAACATTTTTCAAAACAAATAACAATAAATGTCAAAATAAGCATTAAGTAGCTACACTTTTAACTTATATACAGAAAGTTGATAAATGAGTTTTCATTCATCTCCAACAGAACCAATGACTCGCTAAGCAGAATGTTATAGTACTAAAATGGTTGCGCTTCTTATATTGTGAAGTAGAATTTAACAGATGCAATACTAATGCAATTTTCGTTTTAGGTCATCTAGATTAGCTTATCGAGAACACAAAAACAATGTTGCGTACATGTGACTCCTCTTACTCTCTAATAGGCAAGATTTTTTGATGCACTGCATATATTGTAGTTGTAAGTTGACAGGTGTTGCATGGGAACCTTACCATCAAAGGTGATAATGGTTTTAGGTATCACAATCTACAATGTCTACAGTTCTACACTTAATTATCACCAAAGATGGATTCATACCAACTGCAGAACTAGATGTAGTTGAGTATCTCCAAACCCTTACCGAGATGGAACTCACTTTTCACTTTGTTTATAATAGTAGTGATAGACGAAGTTTAAATCGAATTTATCCTTTATATCTAATTGTGGACCATATATGCAAACTCATTAGTTGAATAGTTGTTCCATTTACAACCCATACATGCCATTCTGTCCGTCTGGTAGAAAATCACATACTACTCCTAAGTACACAAATATTTTCTGTTGTTGACTCGCATAACCAAAAGAAAAATATACAGGTTACAAGTAACACATTAATGCAAGACAAAGTTATAACTATCACAGGAACTTTCTCCATGGAACAGGCACCTCAGGTGATAAAGCTACAGTGAGACAACTTGAGGCAAGCAAAAGACTCACATGAGGCTTTAAATATGTGCCAAGTAGGTATATGAATGTATATAGTGTCCTAAAGAACTCTTTAGAGGCTTCAATTTTCCCTGTATAGTAATAGTACAATAAGATTATCAAAAAGGGCGGATTTTAAGGAAATTAGAAGAAGCTACATGATGACCAAATCAATGGAAAATTACAGAATACAAATAACAGGCTAAATCTTTGACTCAAATGCCAATTCAGGACAAACCTTCAGTGATTTGATGATACAGTGTAATAATATCCCCACCAGCACAAAACGCCCTGCCACTGCCCTTCATATATTCAAACCAATGGGAATTAAGAGTCCAACACAACTCTCAAATATAAAAATACATGAAAAAAATGAAAATTCAAGCTACCTTCACCATTACGAAACCAATATCAGGATCATCTTCCCATTTGCTGTACAATTTCTGCAGCCTAGCACCCTAAGTTTATAACAAAATAAATAAACCTAGCATAAATTTAGAATATAAACATATAACTGGAGAATTGTAAGAAAAAAAAAAAAAAAAGATATCAACTTGCCACAAGTTTGTCCAACAGATTATTGTTCAACCTCAAACATACAACCCATGGCATTGCACAATGTGCCATTTTAGTCCTCTACAATCCCTATGGACAGACCATCAGGTTGGTAACTAAGCCTAAGCCCACCAGGGATTGCACTACATTTTACAACTACATCAATACAACATAATCTACCACAAAAAGAGGCCTGAAAACCAAAAGGAAACTAACCAGTAAATTTTCACAAAACCTCGCCAAACAAAAAATAGTCAACTCCATTAATTTTGTTGGTAAGCAAATGATACACTAACATAGCAGGAGAAAAAACATCATACAGGAACACTTAGTAGACTTGCACGGAGTTATCCTCAAAACACCACTCACTTCATCTCATTTATATTTTCATTCTTTAACAAGATTCCTTACTGACTGCTATTTTCTAACAGTATACTATAGATACAAGTTCTATAAAATATAGGAGAAATATAGTTTTGATAAATCAGAAGTGAGAATTCGGACACACTACCTTAACAGTTTACATCTATTTTATACAGAGAGAATAATTGGTGAAATTTCACCATCAACGTCAAAACGGTATGAATGAGCCCGATTGAGATGAAGGTAGCACTTACTAACCATACATTATAACAGAGCATAACTTTGTTGAAACCTCCAATAGTAAATAGTATAGGATCTATCACAAATGCCTACGTTCCTCATTTCTAAAGCTCAGCTTGTAAGCATCAAGTCATTACAATGTGAACGGAGAATTCATTGTTCAGCTCCTATTTCATGGTCGTAAATTAACTAAAACCTAAATTCAATTGACCAGACATTAGTTATCGCAAACACCTAACATTAGTTATGCCAAACACCTAAAATTCAATTGACCACAGGCATTAGCTGTTACAAACACCTAAGATCCTCATTTCTAAAGCTCGGCTTGTAAGACAAGTCAATACAATGCAAAAGAAGCCTTCATTGTTCAGCTACTTATTTTCGGTCATAAATCAACTAAAACCTAAAATTCACTGACCACAGGCAAGGCATTCTTATAATTTCAAAGGTTTCATAGTACTTTCTCTGTATCGACTACGATTTCGAAATTCCGACTCAATAAGCCTAGATAATTCAATGACCGTTATTCCAGTCATTTCTAAGGTGTTTCACCACAAATATTTCCGTATCGAGTTCGATTTTGAAATTCCGCAATTCAATAAACCTAAATACTTCAATGATCATCATTATCATCAACTTAAGACAAAAACAAAAACAGAAAGAAGAGAAAAACTACCATGGAGGTGGTGAGAGCGTTAAGAGCATGAGGACGGTGAAGAATTGCAGTACGCGAATTCGATTTTCCTTCGACGATCACCGGCGTCTACTCAATCAACAATATTATTGAAAAAAAAGAAGTAAAAAACAAGGAAACACATAGTAATAATAGGAGCAGTAATTAACGAATGAATACGCTTAAAAAATGTGGGCAAAAAATTACCTCGTCGGTAGTTATGGTAGTGTAAGAGTGAGAAAAAGAGGTGAGGTTTCTTGCTAAAGATGAAGTTGTTGTTGTTGATTGAATTGTTAATTTGCGGATTAAGGGCAGTAATGTCGTCGTCTTCTTCATTTTCTCCGTTGTTCTGCTCTCTCTTTCGGACTGTGTGTTTCCAGCAGTAAAAAACGACGATGCTTTACTGATTACTAGTGAGAGTAATGACTTGTCACAAATTTTTGTGAAATTTTTGTGACTCTAGTCCCTCTGTCAAAACCCGACCCGACCCGACCAGTAAACCCGACTCAACTAAGTTTTTTAGGATCAAAGACCCGTAAATTTTGACCCACGACCCGTTTGACCCAAACCTAGACCTGTTATTTTAGGGTCAAAATCTGACCCGCCCCGTTTGATCCGTTGGGTCAAAGATAAATTAAAAATATTATTAAAATATTAATATTTTTGTATTATGTTTGAAATAATAAATATAAAAAATATTGTTTTAATATTTTTAATTAAAAATTAATTTTTTATCTTTTATATCAATAAATAATAAAAAGTTATTATAATAATAAATATAATAATATTATTAATGTTAATTTAATTTCAAAAAGTGTTTTTTTCGACTGAAAAATGATAAAATAAATGACATCATAATTCTGACCCTAACCCGACTCGAGACCCGTATGACCTGATCGGTATTTAACCCGACCCGTATTCTAACCCAACCCGTTTGACAAGTCTACTCCCTAGTTAGGTAGCATCAAAAGGGATATGGATACGGACACGGACACGTGTTACGGCATCCCATGAAATTTAGAACGCTATTTAAATATAAATAACGTATGATTTTATTTTTGTAATATATTTAATATTAAATTTAAATAAGTGAGATTAAAATTTAACCTTGACTATAAATAATTCTTATTTATCATCCAAACTCATCTTCTAATCAATCTCTTTTGACATTTTATTACTCGTCTAAACTATAACATATTTTGGCATGTGTCCGATGAATGTCGGGTGTCTGACACAGGACAGTTAGTTAGGAAGAGTGTCTGTGCTACCTAGATCCATAGGTACTCATTTGTGACCCTTACCCTTATACTGACTTTACCTGACCCGAGGATCCGACACGTTTGTCAGGTCTACGAGCAGAAATGAAAGGCTAGTAAGGGTAAAACCTAAAGTGCTTGTTGACAAGATCGAGTAACACAAACTTGAATAGGCTCCAAGTTTTTGTTGGAGCAGGTGTCCTCCACAATAGTGCATTCATATTATAAAATCTCATAAGAAATATAATTGGGATAATTAGTATATTGGATACTCCATGTCAGTTGATTAACGTAAATCGGTAACGCTCAGCTGACTAGAGTTAGACGTTACTGTCGTTTGACGGCGGTGATCAACTGATCCCTCTCGGTCACACCTATAGGATGATACCCAAATGGA
>JAOWBH010167618.1:0-10833 GCA_028566215.1 Silene coronaria
GTGTGGAGTTGGCATTGGCAGTATGTTTGTGACTTGTGCATTGGCATCATGTTGTTGTATATACTGACACTTGATTGTTGTGATCCATTCGCGTGTCGAATGGTGAGCAGTTCTTGACAGGTGACCTCGATTAGCATGCATGGGATATGGGGATGGTCAAGCGTCAACTCTAGCTTCCGTCGGATTAATATTCATTTCATTTCGATTTAGCTCTTGGATTTTATCATTTATTATTGGTTTGACATTCTTTGTAATCGTTAAACATTATTTAATAAATTTGTTCTTGAATGGTTAATTTGATATGTACCACCTCGGGAAACCGAGGCTGTGGCACTCCACTCACTAAGGAAGGTGTTGGTAAGGCTCTTTAGTAGGTGGGGTGTTACAGTGACTCAGGTGTTCTCCCAGCCATATTTCATCAAGATAAATAAGCAATGCCAATATATTAAAAATAATTTAAAGCCTAAAACATTAATATATCAATATATGTTAAAACATAAATAAGTAATAACTATTTCAAAACTCATTATTCAAAAGATAGAGTATACAAATAAAATATCAACTTATCATTTATTGTAATGGAATTTCGTTTATTATCTTAGTATAGAATTTCACTCGAAATATACTAGAGTACTGAAGTACCAAACTAGCTTCGAAAACTAAGAATTTGTAAATAAATACAAGTACTCTGGCTTAGAGGCTACCTTTAAAGCATGTCCAACGTACGGCACAAATGTGTCCGGCTCAAGGGCTACCTATAATTTAAATCATGTCCAAAACAAATCACACTAGTGTCTGGTTCAGTGGCTACCTTTAAATCATGTCCAAGACACGACTTACAAGTATCCGGCTAAGAGGCTACCTTTAAAGCATGCCCAAGATACCCTAGCCTATATTCTAAACCTTACACTTTACTTATTCCATAAGTTATTTAAATCTATTTCAAACGGTATTCATTATTCAAAGGCTTCTCTCATAAGGAGTATCATTTTAATCAATTTCCTAAAATGGAAACTTTTCAAAAATAGTAGCTTTCCAAAGATGGAAACTTCTTAGAATAGAAATTTTCTTAAAATAGAAACTTCGTAAAAATAGAAGGTTACTAAAAATTGTAATTGTTAAAAGATAGTAAATCGTTAACTTAACGTAATATTTAAAATAGTTATTAATATGCCTTGAGACATATATCCTAACTTATTATATAAAAAGTCATATTCATTTATAAGAGATACTTAAAATAAAAGTTCAAATCATTTGTAAATGGCCTATGGCCGAAATTGTGTTAAACATTAACAAACAAAGATTATCGGTTTTTTAATACGGAACAGCCTGCTATAAAATCATAATTAATTCTCGAAAAATCGAATTGATGCAAGGCCAATTGGATTGGATTCCTAAGTCTCTTAGCTACGACCTGTAGTGACGAACATTCTCAAATTATAGACTTCAAAAGGGTTTATAAAACGATCTTTAAAGTCTGACAGAAATCGACACCCGAAAAGTATTAGCTTGTAAAATGGGTTTAACAAAACATTTTTGGGAAAATTAAAATACTAACATTATGTACACTCTTCAAAATTTATGTAAAAAATGGTCTCGGAAGAATTTCAAAGTGAACGTAGGTTTTCGAATTAATCTTTGAACTACAATCAGGTTCGCGAGTAAAAAATAGAGCTGTTCATAAATAATTTATTGTAAATAAACGACATGGTCAAAAATTATGAAATTTTACAGGTATACTCTACACTTAGAATAAACATGAGTCTCTTTTCAAACTTTTTGAATATAAGCACTTTTAAATAGGCGAAATAAATTGTACAAATCGATAGACAGATTCGTAAAGTTGCTGAATCTTTATTAAAAACATTAATATGGACAATATATAAAAATTTCGACACATACCATATCATAGTCTCGGCCAATACTACTTTTTGCAGATCCAATTATTTATTAATCTTAGAATATCGTAAATCATAATATCGAAATATACAAATCAATAAACATCATATAAAAACTTTAAAACAAGTATAATACATGCAAATACTCAATTCACTTAATGTAATATTGAGTCAGCCATCACACGTTACCTTATTCGTTATCTGAGTTGATTATGTATTCGTCTTTGTAGGGATTCTCGCGATAACCTTCAAAATAAAACTCATATATGATTAAAATCATATATTAGTTAAATAAAAACAATAACTAAATAATAAACTAATAAGGATAACTTATTTACCCTTAAAATTAGACTACGAATGGTAGAATTAGAGCAAGATTGAAAAATAATGATGGTGATTGAAGGCCGAACACCACATCACACCAAGACGGAAATTAGGGAAATTTTCTCTTATTTTTTTGTGAAGGAAGAATGATAAAGTGAATGACAACTAATTATGTGTAGAATGCAAAAGAGTTTTAATGAGCATAATGCTCTCTATATCACGGTTCAAGCAAAAGATTAGGAGGATATTCCTTAACAAAATATCTTAAATGATGTACAAGTAGATATGATTGCCATTTGCTCAAAATAAAATATGACAAAAATAAAAGAAAGATGTTGGCACCATCTTGAAATCGCGGCAACATGGTTTGGACTCCAAGCTTGTGATTTCCGAAAATAAAAGTGATAAAAATGATCACTTGAAATTAAAGTCGGTCCAATTTAGAAATCGAAAAAGAAATTGATTAAAAATGGATTTATTTAAAATATTAAACCAAAACCAATAAACAATGAGGAATTAAATCTCATAAATAAAATAAAATATATGAGACTAGACAATGTTAAGGATAAAAATGAGTTCAATATAAATAAATTTTCGAAGTCCAACGAATTAACTCGGAATAGAATTAGAATATGGATTCAAAGAAATAAGACGAAGGTGAAATAGTTAGGAATAATAATAAATCTCGACAACAAGGAATATTTGAGATTTCGAGATTTAAGAGAATTTAACAATTCAAAGGGAGAAAAAGTAATTACTCGGGAATAAATTTCGAGTCAAACAAGTTAAATCGTAATCGGAAATAAAATACGGTTACGAAATTAAATTAGAAAAATGGCGGGTGTTACACCTTGGAGCTTGTTTCAAACCATATAATGCTTTATCCAATTTAAAGACATGATTTTGAAACTTGCTATCTAAAAATCCAGGGGGTTGCTCTACAAAGACTTCTTCTTCCAAATAGCCATTACGAAATGCAGTCTTAACGTCCATTTGGAATAATTTTCATTCCTTTGTGAGCGGCAAAGGCTATTAATAGACAAATAGCCTCAAGTCTAGCCACGGGAGCAAATGTCTCGTCATAGTCAATTCCTTCTTGTTAATTGTATCCTTGAACAATCAATCGTGCTTTATTACGAACTATGACTCCCGTGTCATCTAGCTTGTTCCTGAATATCCATCTTGTGCCAATAACTGATCGTTCCTTTGGTCTAGAAACTAAGTGCCAAACTTTGTTCCTTTTAAATTGTTGAAGCACTTCTTGCATGGCAACGATCCAATCTGGTTCTGCGAGAGCTTCTTTGATGTTGTTTGATTCAATGGTTGAAATAAAGGAGTAGAAGGAGCAGAAGTTGTTCAATGATCTACGAGTTTGAACGTCTTTCTTTAAACTTCCAAGAATCGTCTCCATTAGATGAGAGTTCTTATATCTCCATTTAGAATTGTCGGGTACTAAATTTTCATTTGAGCTTGGTCCTCCTTCTTCAAATGATCGGGATTCAAGATTTGTTCCCCCTGAATCTAATTCTAAGGTTGTACTAGAATCATGTATAACATTTGATTTGTACTTTGATTTGGATTCGAAGTTATAGCTTCATTAGGTATAACTTCATTGTCCAAAATCTTATGTTGAGAGGAGTTTGTAGTATCCTCAACTACACCCTCAACTCTCTTCCATTTATCATTTGTAGATTTACTAAGCTCATCATTAGTACCTTCAACTTCTTTCTCATCCTCACTAAGCTCGGGGGGATTGTGTCTAGATAGTCGAAAATCCGGTTCATCTATATCTTCCTCATCATCCTGCTCAGACTTATCAAATAAATTATCTTCGTCAAAAACAACATGTACACTTTCCTCAATTTGCAATGTTCTCTTGTTAAATACTTTATAAGCCTTACTATGATTAGAGTATCCAATAAAAACAGCTTCGTCACTTCGAGGATTGAATTTACTTAATCTGTTTTTCCCATTATTATGAACAAAATATTTACTCCCGAAGCAACGTAGGTGGGATATATTGAGTTTTCGTCCTCTAAGAAGTTCATAAAGGGTCTTCTTGAGAATAGGTTTAATCATAGCACGATGATGTACATAACAAGCAGTAATAATGACTTCTGCCCTAAAATTTCTAGGCAACCCACTACATATTAGCATAGTGCGTGCCATATCCTCTAGGGTTCTATTCATACGTTCAATAACACCGTTTTGTTGTGGGGTACGTGGTGCGGAGAAATTGTGCCCCACACCATTTCCCCTACAAAAATCTATAAAGGCTTGATTATCAAATTCGGTGCCATGATCCATACGCAGCCTTCATCAAAACGACAAATTCATCAAAAGTTTCATCTTTGGAGTGGAGAAAGATAGGACATACATACCTCGAGTAATCATCAACCAATACGAAGACATACCTGGATCCTCCTCTACTTCTTACTTTCATTGGACCACATAGATCCATGTGTACTAATTCTAATGCTTCATTCGTACTTACAACTCTTTTGGGTTTGAAATAAGAGCGTTTTTACAACTAGTACACATTTCACATAACTTATTTTGATCAAACTTGATTTAGGCAAGCCTTCCACTAAATCCCATTTGAGACGTTTTCTCAAAATAGGAGAGTTTATGTGAGCAAATCTTTTGTGCCACAAACACGGATCATCTAGGGTTGCTTTCGTGCAAGCAAAGGAGTTAGTTGGAATAGCATTTAAATTGACCATATACACATTCATTTTTCGTAGTCGCTCTAGTACAGCATTACTTGTTCCCTCAACAATTATACGACAGATATTAGAATGAAAAACAACTTTATTTCCCTTATCGCATAGTTGAGATATACTAAGCAAATTGTGTTTGGGTCCACTTACTAAATATACGTCCTTAATAGCATGAGATGAAGATACACCAATTTTCGTATTTGGAATGATCACGTTCAGAGGAGGTAGTTTTGCATTTGGAATGATCTCTACGACTGTAGTAATCATATCCTAATCCAATTTTCGTATTTTTGTCCGATTGTTCAGTTAGAAAATTTAGGACCTTTGCGCTACCTTCCCATTTATCATGTACCTTTGCAGCACGAAACAGTAACTCTTTTAGAGTTTTAATTTCCTCATGACAGTTTAAGTGATCAAGGTTATTTTCTTTGTGATTGTTAAGAGAATTTTAAATCCTTTTTATTAAGAGTAGATACTTCATCTGAATGTTGCCTCTTAATATTAGAAACTAAGGATTGTGATTCTTTCAATTACAGATTCAGTAGATCGACTTCCTTTTTTAGATCTGAAGTTGTAGCTTCCTTAGCTGTAACTTCGACTTTAAAAAATTTGTTAGCTTTCTTCAATTCTAAGGTTATGGCATCATCGGCTATAACTTTGTTTTAAAGATTTTTGATATTTTGTCTTAGCTCTGAGGTTATAGCTTCATTAGCTACAACTTTAGACTCAAGGGCTTTAATCTCAGCTTTAGCTGATTCTGAAGTTATGATTGAATTAGCCATAACTTTGGAATTCAACCTTTTCGCTTTGGCCTTTAGAAGCTGATTTTCTTCTGCAATGTCAAGGATTTGGTCCTTTAATTCTTTCAATTCATGACTTTATTCATAACATCTATCCATAGTTTTTTCAAAATATTTGATTTAGGATTCGTTAGATAATTTCTTAACTTGTTTCTTTAAACGAACGAAACTTACCACTTCATCTTCATCCTCTGAATCAGATTCTCCTAGAAGACATAGTTCAGATCTAGAGCCTCCTTCATTATCACTTTCTAAAAAGATATCAAGACTAGTGTTGCTTAAGCATAGATTAGCAACTTCTTCTTCTTCTTCTTCTTCTTCTTCTTCTTTTGTGTCGAGATTTCCCCAGCATGAAGCCACCATGACTTGTTTGAACTCATTTTTAGTCTTTTTCTCTTTTTGACTTGTCCTTGATCTTTTTCTAGGTGGGACAGTTTTTTATCATATGATCAGTTTCACCACACTTAAAGCATCCTCTATTTGCAAACGATGATTTAGACTCATTTTATTTTTTTTGTTGAAGTTTTTACCGTTATTATACTTGGTTTGTTTTACTCCAAAGACTGCCTTTTTTAAAGCGTCTAGCAAACAGAACGGTCTCATCTTCTATATCAGTCTCAACTTCACTAGACGATGTTTTTAGATCCATACTTTTGCCTTTAGTTGGCTCAGCATTATCGCCAATAAGGAGTAGCTCATGAGCCATTAGAGAACCTATTAAGTCCTCATAGGTATGTAAGGTAAGATCTCTACCTTCCTCTATGGCAATGACTTTTGGAAGCCATCTTTTTGTGAGACTCCTAAGGATTTTTCGGACAATGTCGTCTGTCGAATTTCCTACCAAGATTTCGAAGTTCATAAACAATTCCTGAGAAACCTGCAGACATGCTATCGATAGATTCATCAATTTCCATTGAAAAGAGTTCATATAGTTGGATAAGCAAAATCAATCCGATGTTTCTTAACAATCGAAGTTCCTTCGTAGGACAATACTAAATCATCCCGTATTTCCATGGCCGAACTGCAGGAAGAGAAACGATTAAATTCAGTCGTAGATATGCCATTCTGTAACAGGCTCACAGCTTTTTGAATTTTTCTCTGCTTTCCTGTATTCAGCCTCAATATAGTCATTCTCATCCTTTTCATAGGTTGTGCCACCTTTGGATGCTACTAAGATTTTGATTGGTCCATTTTGGATAATTTTCCAGCACTCTCAATCATGACCTTTAATGTAGTGTGTCATCATGTTTTTCCACAATCCATAGTTTTTCCCATCAAAGACGGGACATTTAAGATATTTGGAATCCATTTCACACGTGTGATGCAGCGGAATAAAATAAGTGGACCAGTCTCTTTTGGTGTTAAACAATCAAGAGTAAGAGGCTCTGATACCACTTGTTGAGTCCTCCGTAGCAGGCTTATAGAATTAGGTGCATGAGACTGGCCCACAAGCAAGTGAGGTTCCATCCTAAAACCAATTGGTGATAGGAGGAGTAGTCCACTTACTTATAAGCTAGTCCATTCACTATTATTCTACCGATATGGGACAATTCCCCTCACACACATATGGGAAGAGACCTCAACACATACCATCGGAAAAGATTTTGTATCCACTCAAAGATAGAAAAAATCGTTTGTATGCATGTGTGTTTACTGACGTCAAAGAAGATACAAGACCGGTATTATCCAAGGAGATGGAGAATACAACCTTAATCTTAATGTGTTCACTGTCATTGTCTTAAACATTATACTTAAACATCTTATATACATTTGAAATAGCACTTAAGGTAAACTCGTTGAAAAATTATCAACAATAATTCATTGAATGATATAAACAAATAGAAGTCAATTTTTAATCTTGTATATGAATGTTGTATGATATGATAATTATGATTGGTATTAAAAGGGTACAATGAATATTATGTTATGACTTATGAGATTATTCATTTAACATAAATTGTATAATAATTTTACTTTTGATTTTGTGAAAGCAAAGTAGAGTTAATGACCATACCATAGAAGCCAAACTTTGTTTTGCAATTGGGTTTTTTGATTTTAGAGATTAAGATTAAGAATTCAAATTTTGACAAAATTTTATAATAAAGACTTGTAATATTTTTTTTATGGGCTTCATTTTTGTGTAGGAGCACGGATTGTAAAAAAATAAAAGTACTTTATAAGAAGATAGAAAGAATAGAATAAACGAAATATAAATAAGATTACAAAATTAACTAGATTTCCATTTTTTAGATGTTTAGGAAACAATATTTTCAACAAAATATTGATATGGAAAGACATATTAGTCCAAAATTTAAACCCCAAAAACTCAAAATAAATAAAATTTCAATTTCTTATCCACTGGTGGACAATGTATTATTTATTACTAATATACACCTTTTTCATTCTAGCTAACTATAAATTCTGATTACAGCAATGCTTTAACACAATTGTTTGTCAAAATTAGGATCCTTATCATGGGATTAGTTAACTCATAGAAAGAACAATGCGTCTTGCTTGTGACGGGTCGGATTTGAAAATGGGTAGTTTATGAGCGGAAATGGATAGAGGGGACAAAGGAGGGACAAGGAGGGACCCCCCATGTGCTTCCCCACTCACCCTAAAATGGGTATTTTGTGAGGGGAAACAGTATCCGTCTCTTACAAAAGACAGATACCTCCCGTCACAAGTAAGAATTTGTGTAGAAAGAAATACTTCAAAGTCCAAACAAATCTTCTCCTATTTTTGCACATATAATTCTATATCCACCCAAATATATATTTTATACTTGGTAGAAAACAAAAAGGGGAAAACAAGGCTGTCTCATACTTGGCATTCCATTTTGTCCAATGTCGGACCCTATATAACACTCATTCCACTCTTTTTTCATCACTTAGTCCACCACTAACACAACTTGCTCATTTCTCACCCTCTTCTTCACACACAATAAACTCTCCTTTTTCCACCTTCATACTAAAAAAAAGTCTTTAAAATAATTTTGGTCATTTTTATCGACATTGAATCTTCAAACTATATACCCTTTACTTATTTTTTTCGTCACTAAAATCAAAACGACTCACCTAACCCGGCCCCTTGTACACCTTCCAAAATATTTTTCTCCAAAGACTTGGCTTTTTATTTCATCATATTTGATGCTTTATTATACTTTAGGTGTTATATAGTGTTTTGTTAGAACGTTTCGATGATGATCGACTACAACATGTTATGTCCGGTAAAATATACCGAACACAAAAGTGTAACAAAAAAGGACCAATTCATCAAAAACACACAAAATAACAACAAATCATATAACAAAACAACACAAAACAGAGTTGTGAGAGTGTCCGTTATTGACAACGACGCGACCGATTCTTCCAGTGACGACGAGGCGGGTCTTGTTCGGGGACGTAGGGTGAGACGTTACTTGAATGAGATTGTCATCCAACCAATTTTGTCCGAAAGTAATAATATTAACGATGTTTCTTTTCCATCTAAGAAGACGGTAAAGGGTAAGAAACCGGTTGTGGCGATAGCGGCTGGTGGCGTGAAGAAGTACAGAGGTGTACGGCAGAGACCGTGGGGGAAATGGGCGGCGGAGATTCGAGACCCGGCAAAGCGAGTCAGGCTTTGGTTGGGGACTTATAATACGGCCGAGGAGGCTGCTCAAGTGTACGACAACGCAGCTATTAAGCTGCGTGGGCCCAACGCTCTAACCAACTTCGCTACTCCACCACCCTCAAACTCGTGTGAATACGAGTCTGGGGATGAGTCAGGCTCGGTATCTCAGAACCTCCTCTGCTCGCCTACCTCTGTTCTTAACTACGCCGAGTCAGGCGAGAAAGAGGAGGTACTGTATCACAACCGGTCTATTAAAAACGAAGCGGTTGTGATAGATGATGAACCGAGCAAAAACAGCGGTTTCGCTCAAACTCATCATCCCGGGCCTGCTCAGTGCAGTGCTAGTGATAATAGCGACTCATCTTACCTAGAGGAGTGTCAAGGCGACTCGTTTTTGAACGATTTCTTCAACTTTGAGTCGCCCGAACCTATGCTCTTTGAGGACTCATCCACGGTTATTCCTCCTGAGAATCGATTTTTCGACGACTTTGGTCAACAACAGTTTGATTTCGGAGAAATTTCCGTGGATACGTTCAATGATATCGACTTCAGTACGATAAATTCGACCTCATCTACGTTATTACAAGTGGATGATTATTTTCAAGATATTAATGATATGTTAAATTTTGATCCTCTTGTAGCATTGTAGTTGGTGCGTGCCCAGTTAATCAGCCAATTTTGTAATAGAGGCAATTAGTAAAGTTACTTCATCCGTCCCGATCATTTATTTACCTTTGATTAAAACACTTCTCACAAACGATAAAAAAAAAAAAAAGGTAAAATGATGATTGAGACGGTGGAAATATCAATTAGTAATAATAGTGATACATATTTGTGTTTTTGGTAGTATTCTTACCTTACATGATCAGAAAAAATAGTGGAAATATTAATTAGCACAAATGGTCAGTAAGTGGAATAAAAATGACTACTCCATAGTAACGGAAATCATTGTATAATGTATACACATTATAACTCAGTTCTGGTTGAAACGGAAATATATTCATATTGGTTTTGGTTCATGGTATATTGATGATTTTGTAGATGTTATGTATTCTAACATTTCAGTTTTGATTGTTTCCTTCATCAAGTGATTTTATCCCTTGATAAGGAGATATCTAAGTGAATCGGTGTATCACGTCACTGTATATCATTTTATATCACTGTCTTCATACATACGAAATTCTAAATTTGACACACTGGTAACAACTTAATGTTGTAAGCTTTTAATAAAAGTTTTCGGTTATCTGAAATATCGATTTAGTGTATATATTATCTAAGTAAAAACGCATTGTTAATTGATTTCTTGATCGAGATTACACAATATGGACTAGAAGGATATTAATAGCATAAAATTGGTTCCACATTCTCTCCATTTCTCAAAAAAAAATGGAGAGGCAAGTACCTATTAACGGTCTGGATCGCATCTTGACAATATCTAACGGTTCTAAATTTACGCATAAAAATAAAGGGAAATGA
>JAOWBH010167629.1:0-10830 GCA_028566215.1 Silene coronaria
GTGTATGTCACGAGGTGCGCGTGTAGATGGCACTCGGGTGACGTGTGTGATGCTCGACTGAGCGATAAGAAATCTTAGGACTTTTAATGTTTGAAGATGTGTTGCCAAATTTGCTAACGTTTGTGACCATTCGGGGTGTGACTCGGGATTTCGAATTGGCGGCGTAACGCCTATGAATCCTAACGAAAAGACCCTTAATTTATATGGACATGGATTTATGAAATCCGATAGAAACTTGACTTGGTCTTATTTGATTTAGATGTTCAAAACCCGAAAAAGGTTTTATACATTTTGAAAATGGACTTTGTACATTTAAAATGAGGAAGACATTTTTTATTATTTTTGAAATTTTAATTTTTTTTTTAAATGGATTTGAAATGGGCCATTTTACGGAAATTTTGACATTATTTTGTTTACAAAAGGTGATAAAATTGGACTCTGAAATTACATAGCATGTATACATATGAACAATCATTATAACGGTAAGCAAAATGCTAGTAACGGGTTTTGGCTTATAAGGGTGGTTGCCACACCAAGCAATTAAATTCCAATCTGTGGAGAGGTTCGAACATGAGTAAGGTCGACTCCTAGTCCCATTCTCGCAAGTAGTAAATGCTCTTGATACAAACATGAGTAAGTATCACAGTGTGAATGACGTCAATCGTTATCCATAACTAGGAACAAATAGGAATTTGTACCATCGAGACGGGACGATTGGTCGAATAGGGTAGGTTAAGAGCCTAAGAAGGCCAGACAATATGATCTAGGATGATCGAGTAATGAAAACAAACAATTGTCGCATATTAATTAGTATCCCCAACCTCGTTCAAGTTTCACCACCGGTCATCTTAGACTAAGTCTAACGTATCATTTTCAGCGGAGTCGCCAAACTGTGGGCACAGGCCACCCGCGCGTCCGTATTTTACCGGCGTGACGGCACATCTTCCGCGGAGCCTCGCGGGCGAGGCACGTCATGGGTTGTTACCGATTTGAAAGGCTTAAAAAACAATGAAAGGTCGAACAAGCCAGCATTTGTGGAGTCGCCACCAATTTTTGTGGAAAATTGGAACCGTTTGAATACTTCATGTCATGTCAAGACACAAAGTAGTAACATGAACACCAAGAACTCATCACCCTTAGCATTCTATGTCTAGAATGACTCTCATAATGCTCGCGAACACGGATGTTCACAGAGATTCCAAGTAAGGGGTGAGGGTACATGTTAGGAAGCTCCTTAATTGAACACCTAACCCCGCCCGCCTCGATAGTGGCCTCTACTAATGATTGGAGAGTTCATTAATAATTGATATATCGTTGGTTAAATGCATGCAATGCAACATCCATTGTTTTAAACATGTGAATTATTAATCTACGTCGGTGAATTATACAAATAGAGATTAATGGTCAAAATGGAAATTAGATTAATTGCATGTGATAAACAAGGTACAATGAAAATACAATATGAGTGAGTATTTATGTCATAAAGATGCCAAAAAAAGGGTTTCGAAAAGAATAATGAATAAATAAAATGAAGAATAAATGAATAAAAAAAATAATAAACAAATTAATTAAACGAATGAAATAAATAAAGGAATGAAATAATACATAAAACTAAGCGATATTAGCATGTATTAGTCAATTATGTATAAGATATTATGATTTGAATCGAGCGATTTAGAGTTCAGAGGCAGAAACCAGCCCAAAACAGGCGCAGCCAGTGGTGCGTCCTCTGGAAGAGGCGCATCCACTGATGCGTTTGTTCCTGGGTTGGGTTCTGACTGTGAAAGTCAGAATCGCAATCCGTTATGTTCGTTAGGTTAATTTAAATTGATTAAACGAAATTAGGAGTCAAAGGAAGTGTTTTAACATGTTATTACATGTAAAAATATTTACAATGATCATGAATACGAATTATAAATGATATAAGACGAATTAAAAGGCGTAAATTGTTCAAATTACACAAAATATGCAAACTATGAGTCAAAATTAATAACAAACGAATTAAATTAATGAATTAAGGTTTAAAAGAATGAATATAATATTTACAAAAGCTATACAACAATGGACTTGAAGGAATTCGATATTGAAAATCGAACACTTCGAACCTGGAATCGATAAGTTAACGAAAATCGAGCAATATTGAATTATTGACGATTTAGGTCGAAAGGATTTGAATAAATTCAATTTAATGGTCAAGAATAAGGAAAGAATGAATAAAATCAAATAAATAAGTTAAATTACAAACCCAGAAAATACCGAGGAAGAAGAAGAAGGAAACCAAAGACCAGGCAGCCTCTGGAAAAGGCGCAACCAATGCTGCGTTTCTTCCAGAAGGCGCATCCCTTGGTGCATCTTATCTCCAGCTGGTATCGCTGCTAGTTTCGTAAAATATTGGTTTCTTAAACTATTTTGAATGATAAAAAGGGTTTACTTGGCATTTTTATGACGTAAACAACAAAATACAACATTAAAATTACAAATTGAAGAAGATTGGGATTTACACCCTCAGATTTACATGTTAATAGCACGAGATTTAACTAAAAAGCGTCTTTTAGTGGTAACTCGAGTTAATGTGAGAATGAAAGTGCCTTTTCTTAGCAAATTAAGATTAATTAAATGATTTAGTCGGTGTGTAGTTGGTCAAATTGGTGGGTCAAATGCAAAATCGTGACGGTACTTGAAAGGATTCGAGCTAACGTGGTCGAATAGATCAAGCATGTTATGTCAAAGCGCAAGAGCGTAAGTCTAGAATACAAAGAGGGAGAAGAGAAAGGGCGGACACTCGCGTGAAGAGTACGAGGTATGAAGGCCTCTATTTATACAAATCACGAGGTAGGGTTTTGGAAGTCTGTAAACTGTTGGAAACAGCCTGGGGAAGAGGCGCAGGAGCTGCGTCCTGAGGAAGAGGCACAGCCCTTGCTGCGTTCTTTCCCCAGTGGTATCCTGTTCAGCATGCAAGAACTTTGCGGTTGGATTATGAAAATAGGAATATAACGGCTTCCTTATTCTGCAAGGTATGATATTTGGATGAGATATTTAATATTATAATATTATTTAGCGATGGACATTCTAGAAACTTTCGGAACGGGTTTAAACGGTATCAGAAAATGAGGACAGTTTTTGACCCGGACTCCAAATGGACTTTAATTACTGTCAAAACTACCGTATCGGCGCGTAGATGACGACCAAGGGGTTGACGCAGCTGTTTGAGCTACCACTTGACGACGGTTTTATTAAATATCATAAAATAATGCCAGATATTAAACATGCGGCCCAATCATCACTGGGTGGTTTACGAGAGGTGCAGAACGAGGTGTCTACAAAATCTTTCACCGGTTACTAAGCCTCTCAGTCGGTTATGAGTCATGACGTGCTTCGCTACGTAAGGCTCCGGGAGGTGATGAGCCACCGAAAACGTGCGGGTGCGCGCGACGCGGGTGAGGTTGTTCCACAGTTTATCGACTCTGCTGAGGATGATACACTAGACTTATTGTAATAACCAAGATTTATGTAATTGAACACTCGGACGAGTACAACAATGTACTCGACCGAATAGACTTTTAACAGGAACTTTAAGGCTGAGTGACACTCGGCCGAGTGATTGGTGCACTTGACCGAGTGCGTGCGACCTGCACTCGACCAAGTGCACGGTCTCCAAATCTTGTTTCCGCGTGTTGGGCTCCGTGTTTAGGGCCCTGCTGGATAAGCCTCCATTTCAATTTCCTCTTTATTTGAAAACCCTAAAAACTCTCTCTTCTCTATCTCTACCACCTTAAACCCTCTCAAACACCGTTAAACGTTATCTTTTGTTGATTTCCTCTTATTTTAGGAGATTTGCACTCAAGCTTCACTCTTCCTATTTCTCTACCTTTGTAAGTTTCTAATTACTCTTTTTCCTCCTTTTATTATTTGTAGTGACCCTAGATTTTGGCGGTTTTCATGAGTATTGTTAATAAGTAGTAGTAACTAGTATTGTGGGCAATAAAAGGGTATTAATAGGGGTTTTTATATAAATAAAAAATGGGCATAGGATGTATTGTGATGGTAATTATGTGATTTGTGTAGGGTAAGACGGTTTTATGAGATGGATTCGATTTTTGTCTAGCATTGCTTATGGAGATTGCTAAAAGGTAAGATTTTCATACCAAATGTCAATGTGTATACATGTCATTATTGTTATTGTTGTTGGTCTCACATGATTGTTGTAATTGTGTCTTAAAGGATTGTTGTAATTGTGGATCTTGCATTATAACATGTAAATGGAAGTTGTTGTTACTCATGGCATTGATAGAATTGCATTATACTATGATAAGGATTAATCATGGTTAGTCTCATAATGTTGGTAAGAAGGCATTATAACATGAGAATGAGCAATTGTTGGAGTAAGCATGTTTGACATGTCGAGATTCATGGTTCATATGATGATTTCAAACTTGGCATATCGTATTGCATATTGTGATATATGTGACTGTTGGTGGAGGTTGGAGGTTATGGTGGAGTTGTTTGATACGGTTGTTAAGGAGACGTAAGGCGGTTCGGGGGACAATCTTATGCTTCAATCGCCTATTAGAGTTTCCTACTCTAATAGGGATGTGCACATTAATGGCTTGAGTATGGAGGGACTTGTGATGCATGACAACGTCTGGCAGGGGTCTGGTTAACGCTCGGGCTCGGTACTACGGGTGTGTCCTGAGTACCTTTTTACGGACTCCGGTCTGGCTATTTGGAGGGTGATGCTGCGGTGCCGTCACCGGGTTGTAGGTACCGTGGGTGTGTCCGTGGTGTCGGTGTGTGGGTTGTGGAGTGTCATTGATTGGAGACTTGTTATTGTGCATCCACGTTGCATACCATTTTTGTGTTCATATATATTTACATGATTGATTGTATTATTGAAACTGACCATGTGTGGCTATGTGTAAAATTGTCACCTTCTTTAAATGGGGTGGCCTGTGTCGATTCATATGATATTTCTGATCATATGGGGAGCAGTTTGATATAAAGGTTTATATATGGCATTGATCGGGATTCGGGCCGCACTTTGGACTTTGGAGTCGAGTACATAGTCACTAGGTAGATGATGTAGACTAAGTCGAGTTGTATTTTAATATTTATATGTTGTTATTCATTTATGTAACTCACTAAACATGTAATTTTTATAAAATGTTCTTTGATTGGAGTTTTGAAATCACTACCTCGGGAAACCGAGATAGTAGCGCCTTCAATTACCTCGGTCTGGTAATTGGGGGGAGCTCACGACATCACCCTTCTTTATGAAACAATAAATTAATGTGTTACAAAGTGGTATCAGAGCAATGATTTTGGAACCTGGACCAAAAAGAATCTAGATGTGTCAATAAAATGAACCTGTATAAGTACGATAGAAGAATAGCTTTAGGGTGGGAAGGCACCCTTATTCCATATCTAGGCTCCATCATCTTGACCAGTAAGCAACTGGGTGGCTTTGGGTGAATGATATGTGAAAGTTGATGTGATTATATATGCATCATGATGAGTTATTGCATTGCTTGTATGATGAAACGTAAGGAATGTGGTGTATATGAATATAAATGAATGAGTTGATGTGTGAAATTATGATATATTGCAAGCTAGATGTTGGATGTTAGAGTGTATGAGTTGCATGTTCCGTCTTTTAATGTTCAATTATGTTCTAGCATAGTAGGTGCGTGTAAGTTTCATTAGTGCGATCGGTAGAGTACAATATAGTAACGTGTTTGCCAGTGATTTGATTGTTAGAGTAGAGGTAATATATATTGTAGACGGTAATTGTAGGACGTGTGTGGACTAACTCGGGACGAGTTGCCGATATCTGGTGGACTTCCAGACCTTATTCTTTTGTCGCAGGAGGATACCACTTGATTTTAGTCTTAAATTTGCAAGCCGTAAGGAAGCACTCTGCAAGAGTGCAATCGAGCACTAGGCCGAGTACCTGACACTCGACCGAGTGGACCAAGGCACTCAACCGAGTGGAGCGATTTCCAGAAATCTGGAAAGTTCTTAGAAATGGGTCACTCGACCGAGTGGACTCGGTCACTCGACTGAGTGCCGTCATGTGCAGTAAATTTTTCGCAAAAAATCACTCTTTTATCCTATCTTCTTCATATTCTCTCTCATTCTTCATAACACTTACACCAAAATTTCTCCAAAAATCGTTCAAAACACAATTGTTGTCACTCCTTACTTCGATTCAAGTTTTTCAATCCATTTCAGTGTCTTAATCTTTGATAATTAAGCAATGTAAGTGATTTTCTCTTTCCTCTTTTTTTCACCAATTTGATTTTCCTTAGATCTACTTTAATTTCTTCAATTTTCATCACATATTTACATGTTATGTTAAATTTATGTTAGTAATCAACCTTATAAACCATTACTGATGCCAAAAATGGAAATTTCATGTTGATTTTAACCAAAATTTACCTAATTCGAAATTAAGGGTTCTTGAGGTAAAATTTTGATCCTTGTGCTTAAAACTTAGTCTAATTGACCTAAAAGATACTAATCTTTACTGTTAATGTTAACATCTTGTCTAACATTTGAAATTAGTCCAAAAACTCCATCTAGAAATTTCGAAATATGCAACATTTATGCCTAAATTTTAATTTTTCATGCTTAAAGCTTACTTTAAGTGCTTCATAAAGCTATAATCTTTGTTAATAATGCTTTGTATGGTCTTAAATTGAAAAGTTCAACTTGAAATCTCCTTAAATGTCTCGAAAGTTCCATCTTTAATGTCCAAATTCCATTTTTTGCACTTAAACAGTTTAATTATTCATAAAAGCTCAACCTATGATAATAATAACCTGTGAGTCAAAGATTTGAAGGAAGTTTTGTCAAAATTTGCCCCATTATTTCAAAAATTTAAAGGTTGATACCCAAGTTTGTGATTTTGTGTTTAAAACATGGTATTGCCTCATAATGCTTAAATCTTTAGTGATGATGCCTTTTATTGCCTTAAAACGAGAATTTTGTTTTAAAATCACCCGAGTATTTCGAAGTTTATAATGATGATTCCGCAACATTTTGATTTTTGCACTTCATTCTTGATTGAATCAAGACAAAAGTTTTGACAACAATTAGGAATTTTGTATATTGCTTGTGTTGGGATTAAATATTGAACAATTTCACAAGAATTTCACTTTTTTCGGAAAATTTGTAACTTGAATAAGATTTTTGGTTTGGTTAAATCCAAGGGAAATCGTGTCGAATTTTCTACTCACATGGTGGTTAGTAAATTAGAAGTGTTGAATAATTTCCAAATTGTTTCAAAATTCGTCCCAAGTTCTCATCTCTTCTATCGGGAAACTTGTTGTGCGAATTGATTAGTAGCGTGTCAAGGTCATCAAGAAACTCGGAGAGCAACCGAGCTAGACAAGGTTAAAAAGAACCGATGGTGCCTCCGTTGATTAAAGCTCTTGGATTTCCAAGTATAGAATTTAAATGAGAATTGTGTATAGCTTATGTGAGGGATTGGAAGTGCGAGAAAATGACTTTAGCTTACGTTAGATGTTTTGAGCTGAGTAAATTGATGGTACTAGATAACTTGGGGAATGATAAGTGATGTATAAATAAGGTTGAATGTTTATCGATATTTGGATTTATAGGTAGTGACTAGTCAGTGAGGTTAGATAACATGTTAAGGGAGATTATTATAAAGTAGGGCTTAGGAATTATGGTTGACAAATAGTTGATATTTGAGTTATGGTGTAATAAGGTAATAATAGAGTTTCGGAGAGTTAGGTCGAGGTATTAACATGAGTTGTTGGTAATAAGGGTTATGAAATAAGAACATGATTAGGGGGGTACCAGTAAGGGGGGATGAGCTACAAGTTATCTAAGAATTGTGATATGGTGTTAACTACATACTCTGGGAAATGGAAGGATGAAACATAGGGTAACCAATGTATGGATTGGGGAAGATTTTAAGTGATAATTAGTAATAGATTAGGCAGTGGAAGATAACTAGTAAAAGTCTTAGTAATAACCGGTGGTAAAACTACTTGTGAGTGATTATGTGTGATACGATAAATGGTGGTTAAATCATTGTACCGACATCGGTTCTAGAGAGTGCCATTTTGTAAGATAGAGAAACTTAACTTGTCAATTGAAAGTTGGTTGTGGAAATGAGATTTTAGGATCTTAAAGAAATTCATTATTTGTTTAAGATGGACTCATGGAAGGAGATTGTGTTATCGGTTGTGAGGTAATATGGATGAGTTTTATATATAATAATTAGGATATATGATTCTCGGTTTAGTACTATCAGGATAGGCCCTCGTAGGTTCGAGGTTAAGAATGAGATACGTAATACATATGAGGTCAATTATGTTATTCGAGCTATCTTGATCGCTTATGTTATGTAGTATAACCATCTAAATTGAGTACGTATTTATGATGCGTGAAAGCAGTTGCGTAAGACTCCGGCTCTATGAATGGTAGTATGGATATTGTTTGTAAAGTTGTCTTCTAATTGTTCGGTAAAATATTCATGTTGGGCGTTGTGATCTTGTTATCAATTGTTTATCTGAGTTATGTTATTGTCATTTCTTGCGAATAAGGTGGTGTTGAGTCGTGTTCACGAGACGAGATAAAGTACGATGGAGGCCGAGTATGATAGAGGCCGATGTGGTTGTTGTGTTTCGCACCGTGGTAAGGCTTTTGGTGACGGTGTTGTGATACTGTCATCGGTTGTGGAGGAGGAGATGAGATGGAAGTGAAACGAATTTTGAAATGTTATGTTTGTTCTGTCTTTGTCATATGAATTGGTGTTGTGATTTTAGTACTGATGGTTGTTGTTTGTATTTCTCTATTTGTAGCTGAAAGAGTAGAGTATTTATAAAGAACTAGAAATTTTAATTATGGCAGTCGTATTGATTTCAGATATTTTTTAATAAGGCATAGTTATTGGTGTACTTACGAGCTTGACTCGAATGAGTTCTTCATAGACTTGTAGTGACAAGTAGTTAGTAGAATATGTGTTATATTAAGCTAGAAGCTATATGTGGTCCATAGTCTTTTGTTGGAGTAGTAAGGGGGTGGAATGTTGAGAATGAGTGTCATGATAATGAATGAGCGAGTTCAGTAATGGTCTTTAGAAGGATCCCCTTGGGTGTACGAATCTTGGGTCGTGTGTAACTCAGTTGGGGTAGGTGCAGGAATCATGGACGATATTGTTTTATCGCAATGTTGAAAAGATAATTGATTGAATTATGATGAGTATTTCACCGTAAACCTTAGGTGGCGAGAGGAATGATTGGAGGTATGATAATCGTATAGAGAATATTACATGTGGTAGTAGTTGTAGGTGGTTATATTGAACGATAACCGGTTATCGGTGGCACTGGATGACGTAAATGAACATAAGTAGTTATAATTTAGTACTTGGTAGACATTTTGAGATATATGTCATCTAACTAATTAGAGTATTGGGGTATTATTAAGCATAAAACATTATGGAACTTGGTTCTAGAATCGAGGATATATTTGAGTGTTATACCATTTAACAATATTGATGGCGTTTGCGGCATTACTTATATGGGGTACTCATGATATTGCATTTGTATCGGCGAGTTGGAGGAGTAATGGTTATGAGTGTTAGAGAACTTCGTGGACGAAGTTCATTTTAAAGGGGGTAGAATGTAACATTTCATTTGGTAGATGTCCTTACTTGTAGAATGATACCAGTATTGGGGTGTTAATGAAACTGTGGTATTAGTATTGTGCATCAAATAATGACTAATGATAGGTTGAACGTGATGATGAGTGTAATGCTTGGGAGTCGATGTTAAATTAGTAGCGCGAAGTTCATTTTGAAGGGGGTAGAATGTAACATTTCATTTGGTAGATGTTCTTACTTATAGAATGATACCAGTATTGGGGTGTTAATGAAACTGCGGTATTAGTATTGTGCATCAAATAATGACGAATGATAGGTTGAACGTGATGATGAGTGTAATGCTTGGGAGTCGTTGTTGAATTAGTAGTGTTGACGCTATAGAGCTTGATGGGTAGTACGGTTGTATAAGTCACGTGTGAGGATAACCTTATCCGTTGAGTTAGTGGTATGGGTTGTAGAGACTTTCCTTTGGCACACCGTTGGGACAAAGAGAGTCGCGTTAGAGGGTCATGGTTGAGTCGTGCGTGAACTTCAGGAACAAAGTTCGTTTTAAGGGGGGAAGATTGTAATAACCCGTATTTCTGTAACTGAGCACTCGGCCGAGTACAGCAGAGTACTCAACCGAGTGGACTTTTAACAGGAACTTTCAGGCTGAGTGACACTTGGCCGAGTGACTGGTGCACTCGACCGAGTGCACGGTCTCCAGATCTTGTTTCCGCGTGTTGGGCTCCATGTTTTGGGCCTTGCTATATAAGCCTCCATTTCAGTTTTCCCTTCATATGAAAACTTTAAAAGCTCTCTCTACTCTATCTCTAGACTCTACCACCTTAAACCCTCTCAAACACCCTTAAACGTTATCTTTTGGAGATTTCCTCTTATCCTAGGAGATTTGCACTCAAGCTTCACTCTTCCTCATTTCTCTATCTTTATAAGTTACTAAATACTCTTTTTACTCTTTTCATTATTAGTAATGACCCTAGAATTGGGTGGTTTTCATGGGTATTGTTAATTAGTGGTAGAAACTAGTATTGTGGGAAATTAAAGGGTATTATTATGGGTTTTTATATAATAGAAGGGTATAGTGTTGGGGATTGTGTCCTTCAATATTAGTGCGAGTAACATTTATAAAACTCAAGGTTCACGAGGGTACACTATTGTGTTGGTGTTTTAATCAGTTGATCCACGTTTGACAGTAACGG
>JAOWBH010167640.1:0-10830 GCA_028566215.1 Silene coronaria
CTAATTCGAATAGGAAAATGGTAAATAAATAATTATTTTCTAATTTTAATTATCCTAAATTTTAAATTAATTTAAGTATTTTAAAAAAGTTGGACACTACCACGTCGCTCGAAAAAAGCCTCAAATATATATTTATATTGATTTGTATAAATTTCTTTAATTACATTAAAGTCCCTTGGTTTCTGGATTTATATAATAGTATTGATTTTTCTTAATTCCGCATTACATAAATATACTTAAAGTTTCCAAATATAGTCATAACACGAAAACACGACACGAAATTAACGGGTTGGGGTTGAGGCTTGATGACCCATTTATGTAAGTGGGTTGACACGAACACGACACGATATTTAATTGTGTCGGGTTTGGTTTGAAGGGTTTGTGACCCGTTTACATGTGACACGAACACGAATCCGACATGACCCGATCTGTTTGTCAGGTTTAGTTACCGTTCTTGCCAAAATAAGATTTACTTAACTTTTACCAAAACAAAGAATAAAAAACGTTAACAAATGAATGGAACGGTGAGAATACAATTGAAATTTCAATAATATGAGCTAATTAAATATAGAACCCATATATTATTCATAATGTTTAGAAATAAAATAGAATTTATATATAAATAGAAGTGTAAAATGAAGGGTAAATAAAAGAAAAAATGAAGTTTAAAGGTGGATTAATTATGTGTAGTAATCAAATAATGGTATTAGATGAATAGTTGATTCAAGCGTGAGCTGTGCCAACCTTTACGTCAAGTGTGGCATGTTTTTGTTTAGTACTGTAGCTTTCTTGCATGTTGTCGAAAGTTGCATATCCATGCAGAACGCCGAACATGTAAAGACAAAACATACACTTGAAAATGAATTATCGAAACTTACATTATCTTTCTCTTAAAAAGTCCTCTTTTGATCGCTTCCTTGAAACTTCCTAATGCCAAAAAGTATGTTCTTAATTATTTGAGGTTTGACTCAATTACTCAATTTACACTTTTGCTATTAAGATAACAAAGTGTAAATTATTTGTGCTTTTGCTTTCTTGGCTTTTCTGCCGCTTACGCCGATGCCTCCCTCTTCAAGTAGTAGCTATTATTATTATTATTCTATTACCTTTATATTAAAAAAAAAAAAAAAAAATACTCGTATACAAATAACGAATGAGATGAAAAGAGTAACTATTTATTAATATTATCTATCATTTAATCATATTTGATCTATAATAATACGGAGTATATATTGTAAATGGAACGACCTAGACCTTCTCTGATTAATACTTCGTATTTATCACTTATCAGTTAGATTAACTTTTATTTAAATAGATGAAATATTTGCTAACTAAATATTTCATTAGTCTTATTTATTTATATTTTATATTATATGTTAGTGATATTTCAATAAAACAAACAAACAAACAAATAAACAAATGGATGAAAAGGGGGATTTTGATGCAATTAGGTGATTAAGGGAATAAACTTTGATATACGGAGTACTATTTTAGTATACAGAGACCGGTCAAGTTAGTTTAAAATGGTTCAATTCTTATAGAGTTATGGCTATTTCCTCTATTCTAAAATAATCTTTCTAATAATTTGACTTAGATAGTTTTTCAAGACACTATTTTGACACAATTTGTCCCCATTTCTATAAATAATTCGTCATTCTAAAAATCCTTCAGTAAAAGATATTATTATGAATGAAAATATTTTATCATGCATCAAGTTATAGCTTTTATTATTTTCACACTTATTAATGGCCAATGTTTTTAAACTTTGAACTCAAAAGTCAATCTGAAAAGATTATTTTGGGACAGAAAAATATTATTTTGTCAATCTTTTGCATATTGTGTCAAGTTAATTATGTGAGTCTAATATATTGTATCGAGTCGGTATAAACACATATTTTTAATACAAAAATTAAACAGGAAAATGATAGTCGGGTTCAATAATGGGTATGTAGTGTATACAGTAATGGATATATAGGAATATAGATCCAAGTGTCGGGAAATGAAGCAGCAAAAGAGTAACAGAACAGCTTGGAATTTACTCGAAAAGCGTAAACTAATTGGTAGTAGAATACTCCCATGCGATATGTACCGTGTCACCCGACGTAACTCACGTGAAACTCTATCTCTCTTTTATAACCTTGGTTTCACCACTGCGTTACCGTCTTGCATGTATTTCATGTAATTTTTATCTCCATTTGTTCCATATACTGCGGAATTGAGCTAAGACGATTCAATACATAAAATTCTGGGGGAAATTTACTATATCTACATTTATTTTCGGCACAAGCATACTAATTATAGATAAAAACAACTCTGATGATGGTGTAGTTCTATTTTGTCGTTTCTTATATTTTATTCAAAGTCGATTGGAGGTTGTCGTAATAGCTCGCATCACTCCGCATAATTATCGTTTAATAATATATATTCTATATATATGAAAATTAACGTTATCCAAACTAGCAAATAAAAAAGGGAAAACCGGGAATCTTATGAAAAAGTAGGGGCGTAACAAGTAAACTAGAGGCATGATATATTATCTTCGTCTCATTCATTCGTTTACCTATTTCATTTATGAGTGTGTCAGTCTTTTGTTTAATTACTTGTTTATATTAAGAATGTTTACCTTCCCTCTCTTTGGTCTTGTTGCTAAAATCAAAGATAAACAAATGATCAAAATAAAGGGAGTAACCGTGTTCAAATTATGAGTTGAAGAAGTCTTATCCGTTATCCAAAATGAGTCGGGTATCAACGCAACCAAGTACCAAGTTGACATACTTTTGGCATACGCTCTACGCAAGCATGTACTGCTAACATTACGTAGTTCGTCTCCCACATGGGAACCGAATATAGGGAGTCCAAATTCATAAGCAAATACAACTCGACAAACATTTGTGTTTATTAAAATTAGTGATCCATAAACTAGTAGGCGTAGTAGCTAGTAGACCATGTATACATGTACATATTCTTAGACGGCGCATGAAAACGTTAACTGCATGCCCTGTGAACGACGTGGAACAATGAAATGACGATAAGTGTTTCAATTTGCTGGTGAAACACTGCATGTTTTATGTTTAGTTTGATTTTAAAGTGAACATTTTATGATTAATAATTACGTCTATTTCTGAATTTTGAGCCACAATTGAAACAACAAATTGTCCTTGTCGTTCAGTCGAATGTCCTTGGCTTATCAACTACTCCCTTATCTAATTTAATCTAATTCGTCGCTTTCCTCCCAGAAGATTAAAAGCTTGAACCGGCTCAAGAAGCCCAAAAGCGTAGCCCAAATCAGTCAACAAAAGGCCAGCACTTGTGACTTAACCATCTTCCATTCGCTTGCTTGTGCATTCTGTAATGCTTTGACTCGTTTCAAACACGGAACTTTTTTCTTCTTTACACGAGTAATTTATATGTATCAATTTCAATTATATATCCGTTTTAAGAGACATTAATTGGTAGTTTGGTAGTGGAGTTAGTGTCAGTATTTTGTGAATTTTGGAAAAGGTTAAAAGCTCGAATAAAATGGAAAGATTAGAAAATTTGTAATAGGCCAAAAAAATAGGATAGTGGGAAAAATACAGCAAAAATTTACTGTCAGTTGAGATAGTGGTGAATAATGCAAATGCGTGGTCCTGAAATTCAGAAACATAATAGCGGTAGACGTAGACCATTCCATATTCTCCATACGCTACATGTCTACAAGTCTACGTTACACATGAGTACTAACCTCCGTATCTCAACCTTTTTTTATTTTGTTGTTTTCATTTATTTACACCCTGTCATCAACCTTCTTCCAGGTTGTCACTCTGTTCTTGGTTTCCCCACTTCTTTTTCCGACGTGTCTTCTTTTTTCTCTTTTTCGCATACTACCCTTAAATTAACTGCCTAATAATTCTTGTCATATTCTAACATCAGTAAATCTTGCTTGCGACGAGTCGCAGGGTGCGACGGGTAGTTTGTGAGAAGAAATGGGTAGAGGGGACAAAGGAGGGTCCCCCCATGTGCTTCCCCACTCAAGACAAATGAGTTATTTGTGAGGGAATATGGTATCCGTCACAAATAATTGACGGATACCTTCCGTCACAAATTCACATTTTTTTTCTAACATATTCACATTTGTGATGCGTCACAGGATCGTGGCATCACAAGTTTGTAACATAAAGAGGAAAGATGTTTTTGAGATGTCATAACATAACTCACTGGTGTACTTTTTGGTCACATGTAATAATAGTTGTAACTTCACAAATGATATCCTCCCAACTCCATTCGATTAAGGGAATCTTTCACGTCGAATTTTGAAACTGAAAAGAAAATTTATCTCAAATAAATATACTTCCTCTTATACTCTATTTTCTTCCCTTTCTTTGTGTGCATAAAAATTAAGGAAAGAAATAGAAAATAAATATATGATATGTGTAGGGTTTTGTAATTGGAGAGAGATAAAGGATATGAGTGGGGTTTGATGATTGGAGAGAGCTAGGAATAATTAGGATTAATATTAATAAAGGAGATGGTGAGATTTGGTGATTGGAAAGAAGTGAAAATATAATATTAATAAAAACATTACATTTTAGGAAATATGGAAGAAAACCTGAATAATCCGTTTAAGGAACGAGGGAAGAATATAGAGTATAGGAGGGAGTATAAAATTATTCATACTTACACTGAATTTTACATTGAAAAATTCGAGAATGTAACAAATCAAACACATTGAAAAAGAAACACAAATTATCATGGATATTTTAGGGTATACCCTCGAGTTTTTTCGATTTTCTATAGTATACCCTTGCATTTTTTAAATTATATGGTGTAACTCGCAACTCTATACATTAGTCTACACAATGACCTTATTCATTGTCTTTGATATGTAATTTTGTTCATTGATCTATTAAATCGTTTATTTACCATTTCAATTATTCGATAACATACTCATTTACTTATTAATTCAACGAATTACTTATTAACCCACCAAATTAGTATGCGACTCTAACTAAAAATTCATCGAATCTTCATTATCATTTCATGAATCATAACTGTGGTTTTTAATAGTAGTTTGTGCTTACTAAAATAATTTGTGATTCTTTTCACATAGGATGATGATACAACATTAATGAGTCTGAATAAAAGGTTAAAATACGATTGTTTGATAGTAATAAAGTTAACGGAGAGTTAAAGCACTTAAAGGAGGTCACACTGTAGAATAATTAAGAAGTTTAAGTGTACAACGTAGAATATTAATTAAAAATGTAAAGACGCAACATAGAAAACCGAAAAACTCGAGAGTACACTGTAGAATATCACAATTATCATTCAATACGACAATATTTAATTTAAAGTTTAAGACGGGTTAAGTATCATTGTATCAATGTATATACACAAATGGTACCATTTGTGTATATAAGACAAATATATTGTTTTTCCCTATGCATTCTTATATATATACACAAGTGGTATGACCAGACTCGTCTTAAACTTCGACGGATAAAATTCATACGAAGACTTACTGAATAACACATTTGATTAAGACGGCTGGGTCAACCAGCTTCGCAACTTCGGCCGTGTCAGTTTGGATTTGGTCATTGAATTTACAAAACTTCAAGCTAAATCGGGCCAGGCTGGGTCGTTTCGAACTTTAGTCATTATCGACTTATCGTTAATCAACTTATTGAGAAGACTATTCAATATTCGTTAATAAACATTTGCGTTAGATTTAATAAGGTCAAATTCATGTAATATATTCAAATACGATTCAGTTTAATTTTAGTAGGTCGAGGTTCCATACTCCCTCCTATTTAGACCTGACAAACTTGACCTGACCTGAACGACCTGATCCGAACCCGACACCCGAACATCACTCGACCCCGAATTGACCCAACCCGAACTTTTATGTGCTGTTGCAACTGAATATTATCCGCAAATAACATGATACTAGTTGACCAGAAAATGACTCGAATCTGACCCTAAATAACCCAACCCGAACTTGACCCATTTGCGAGGTCTACTATTCACTATTTTTTTCCTTTTCTTTTTTCACAAAAAATAAGAAAATACAATTGAATTTAAATCACATGAATCAACCTAAAAAAGATAATAGAGAAAAAATCCCAATAAAAAAAAGTATGGAAGGACGGAGTATGTTATATGTAGTGTGAATAGGACAATAGGAGGGGAGTATATATGAAAATACTCTGTAAATAATTAGCCATGCTAATATTTACTTTTGGAAATAAAATATTATTCAAGGAAAACTTGTTATTTTCCTCAATCTCTCTAGTCTATATATACACCCACACACCTCTCTCCCATCCCCTCACCACATCTCACAAGTTCACACCACCTTCCTCAACTCGCCCGAGTCACGAGTCCACTCGTTCTCCACCATTATCACATCTTCAATTAAACCAACAATGGGGTTATGTGCATCATGTACATCGACATCAGTAGCAACAGCAAAACTAATACTACAAGATGGAAGATTACAAGAATTCTCATACCCAGTTAAAGTATCCTACATTATTTCAAAAGACCCTAACATATTCATATGCAATTCCGACGAAATGGAGTTCGACGACGTCGTTTCCGCCATTAGAGAAGATGAAGAGCTTCAACCTGGAGAGCTTTACTTTGCTTTACCTTTAAGTAAGCTTAGTCGCCCTCTTCAGGCTGAGGAAATGGCTGCTTTGGCTGTTAAGGCTAATGCTGCGTTGTTGAAAAGCGGCGGCGGTGAGAAATGTGGGTGTCGAAAGACGACCGGTTTTTTTGGGGGAGGGGAGAAAGAGAGGCAGTCGCCTTCATCTAAGGTAGCGGATTTGGGGTCGGCTAACGTGAGTCGTAGTAGTAGGAGGAGTAATAGGAGTGGTAATAGGAGTAATGGGAGGAAGAAACTGTTTTTGGCTAATTTGAGTGCTATTCCTGAATAAAAAAGGAGTAAATTATAGCGGTTTCATGTTCACTCGTTATTCGAAAAGATGAGTTAGTTTGAGATTAGAGGGGAGTTTTGATTTGTTTACTGTAAATATGAGTTGTACAAATTTTCAGATCAGGTTTATTGATTTTGTTTAATTTAAATGAGTTGGAGTTAGTAGTTATTGATGATGTTTAAATTAAACTTGAACATTCTTAATATTTTCTTTGAAGGATGATTTTAGTACCCATAATTTTGTTGATCGATCGGTCAAGTCTATTGGTACTTAACCGGATCCAAAACTATTAAACTTTCCGATATAAAGAACAATCTATAATTTGTATCGTTGGTACGAAGCTATTAACGTGTAATTGTCGATACAATTATCATTGTTCGAACATTCTTTTGTTATTCTCGTCCTTATGTGTACTAAATTGGACAAAGGAGTCATTTGTGACATTGTGAGATATTGTAATTGATTCCGGCTGGAGAAAATCTATCGGGTTATCGTTGCACCAAGTTGTACTAGTAGCGACCGCATACAGAGTTTCCTAGCATTTGGTCAATTGATCACATAAGCCCTGTACTGTGTAGTATTTGGATTATTTAGAGAACAGTATCTGTGTCTTGATAGGGTTCATATGATTCATGAATCTGGATCAAGCGCTTTGAATCATGAATAGTTAAACGTGGGGCTTTAATGATCAATAATGATGCGTATTATTACTACTAACAATTATGCACTTTTTAAAACAATATATTTGAAAAACTCAAACTCTTATTCAAAACGAACATATTCATCTTAAATAATTAAAGGGGCAAATAAATGGATTCGACGCAAAGCAGAATGCTTGGGGATTTATACTCTCTTTTTCCAAACATCTATCTAGCGCAATATTTAACTCGTTTTACACGTAAAATGGATATGACCGTCTTAGGAGAGACCCGCTGAAAATGAAAAATACCCTATTAAATACGAGTATTTACGATAATGATAGGAGTTAACATGTACATATTCGAGGATAGTCGTTTTTGTAATACCAGAATGATTAAGGCTTAATAATCGCAATAGTGAGTATAATTTACAAATATTGCTCCTGACACACGCCAACCATCCATAGCTGTCATGCTTAATTCTGTTTATCGTTGATTAATTACCAAACTTACGTTAACAGATAAGTGGTCTAATTAAAAGAGACACCACACCACACCACACCACACCACACCAATTTATGTATGCACTATCAAGATTCAATTATGGTATGAGTATTAAATTTACGGGTCTCTTGGAATCATTAATCATCGGGTTTATAATTGTAATTCGACCAGATTCTACGATTTAAAAAGACTTTATCAATTTTGATTCTATGATACCATTGGCGTTTGCATAGTTTACAATTGTATTCATTTCCAATTTTTAGTGGTCTGATAATAATATGATTCTATGAGACAAAAAATCATCCCAGTCAAAAGTTTAAACTGAGGATTAGAATTTCAAGATCGATTTTTATTCTCTCACTACGATCCTATGATTGTACGTTATAATTTCCTTAAAATAACATTTTTTTATTTATAATGACACTGTTAACCCCAAGTTGTGTATATGTCACAGCTACACATTCATATAAGATACTAAGGCATTGTTTGTTTGCCCATTCCAATTCATATCCCATGAATTGTGAAAAAGGGAGAGTGTTTGGTTGCCAATTAATTGGCAAAATGTACGGTGAAAAAGGGAGTGTTTGGTTGTCAATTAATTGGCAAAATGTATGCATTTAATATTTCAATGAGTTTTGAATGCCTACATAATAGGACAATTATTACCTAGCACTTTAGGTAATTGTTAACTTATGTGTAATTGTGAAGAATCACATATTGGTCACCCACGTCGAAGAAATAGAGATGAGTGATCTACTTTATAATCCAAAGGGTTACACCACCCACTACCAATTGGTTTTGGGATGGAACCCCCTTGTACTATAAAGTGGACACTCTCTACTCCTCGTGGGTGTGGCTCAGGGCCTCAGGTCCATGTATGAATCTAACAGTAATTCAACTCCTACATGCGCAACCAAATGACTTTTTCGAAATCATATGAATTTGTATATATAGGAAAATAATTCACATAAATTGAATTTTTCGGTGTCAATTAAACTCCTTAATCAACTAAACGAGATCTAAAATAATTATTAATAAGTTTGTAAAATCTTATGATCTAATTTTACCGATTCGATCTTACCTATGATGCAAAACTGTTAAACCCAAGTTGCGTATAATTTTAAAGGATTTTATAGACACATGCAAAATACAAAAAATGATCATCCATATGACAGATTAACATACCAATGGTTAAGTACAGGTAAACACAATCCCAAATTCGATCCTCTCAATTACTTTCCCTTTCTATTACCTCTCAATATGCTAGATATTATTCGAAACAATCTAACAAACCTAACTTTAAATAATGGATGATGATGTGTATGAGAAATAATATATAAAAGTGAATCTATTAGAGGTAATGGACCATCCATTAATTTTGAGGTAAGAGAGAGGATCCTAACTTAAACAATCCATAATTCCATGCTATCAATCACAACCAACAATTAGCATGCATGTCATGTATGTCATACTGACCAAAGCTAACATAACTCAAATAAAAAGACTCTATAGAGTCCTCCACATGGGCTAATAGAGATAAGTGAGACCGACAAACCCATAAGTAAGTGAGGTTTCATCGTAAAACCAATTGGTAATAGGAGGATTAACCCACCAACTTTTAAACTAGTCTCCTCACTTGTAATCTACCGATGTGTGATGACTTTTCTCCCACACATGTGGGAAGAGACTCAATAATCTCCCCCTTTCACATGTGTGTTGGTTGTCTTCTAGCTCTTCCTCACTCGGTGTTACTCCACCTCGATGCTTACTGTTGCATTCGGTCAACCAGGCTACTCCGCACTATTTAATTAACTACCAGGGAGTCCGCAATGGTGGTTAGTCCGTGACGACGGTTAGTCCGTCCTATATGGATCACTATCACCACATCACGCATGACGATCACAAACAGAACCATCGGCTCTAATACCACTTGAAGAGTTTTCAGCATCGGGCTAGTAGAGATAAGTGAGACCGACGAGCCCCATAAGCAAGTGAGATTTCATCCTAAAACCAATTGGTAATAAAAGAAGTAGCCCACCAACTTATAAACTAGTCTCTTCACTTGTAATCTACCGATGTGGGATAAAGTATCTCCCACATACATGGGAAGACACTCAACAGACTCACTGACCATACCCAAATAACAACTCCGATCCAAATTCAATTGTCAAATATTATCCCCTTTTCTGAGTGTGGACGGCCCATTGAGGCTGTTTCTTAATAGGCGGATCTATGATCAACCAGACTCGAAGTCGACTTCCCATCATAATGAGGTTGCTTCCCATACTACCTCAACATCCTCACATTTATAATAGCCAGAAACGTCCAATTTGAGTACCAATAATACTGTAACACATCGACTGTCACTCGGGCCAGTACTCGGGCGAGTAGCTGGATACTCGGTCGAGTAAGCATTTCACTCGGCCGAGTAGACCAACCGAATAAGATTTGAGACTTGGTTCTTCCGGGTTTGCACTCGGCCGAGTAATATGCGTCACTCGACCGAGTATGTACTCCACTCGGCCGAGTAACCCTGATACTCGGCCGAGTATATCTGATGGGCTATTTTGGTGGAGAGTTGTAGTGGTCCCTTGTGAAAAGGACTTATCAAACACAAATTTGATTTTACTTATATAAAAATCCCTCCATTCTCTCACACCTGATTTAAAAAAAAAACACCAAAATCTTATCACTTTATCCTCACCAAAACTTCATCTTCTTCATTGTGAGCTTTTGTGGAAGCACCATTGTCACTAGGTTCAAGCTTGGTA
>JAOWBH010167673.1:0-10829 GCA_028566215.1 Silene coronaria
GTATTTACAACAGTAAACAAAAATCTCTCTGTTTTAATTTCAATAACTATCTGAATAATACATTGGCAGCTATTTGGTCTTTATAGGACTCGAATAAGGCTGTCTTTTAGGTCAACCAAACTATCTCCTAAAGATATTATTTGCTAAATAAGATAATATAAACTAAGGAAATAAATAACTTGTTAAATCTGAACTTGTCCTAGAAGTAGTTTTATTTTGTATTATACTCCCTTTCTTCAAAAGAATCGTCCTGATTCTTATAACTATGGAATCCATTAGGATTGAATACAATTTTAGCAAATTCAGATGCAAAAATGATGAAGAAGAACGGGAAGTTATGTGTGCAACCATTATTCTTTTCCTTTGCTCATTATCTTCAATCTTCATAAATTTGCAATCATAGTAATCATGTATAACTTTTTTATGCCGTCTCAACTCGTGCCTTCCACCTCTCCGCCCTCCTTGCACATGAATAACTTCAGCATTAACCTCATCCTTGTAATCATCAAAAATAGGATGCGCTTCGAATCAAACTTAATATTCTCCTCGTAGGTGCTTTGAAACGAGAACACTTCTAACATGTCTTTTTTTTTTTGCGGATGAACAGTACCATGGACGTGAATAGTAACCCTTTTTTTCAAAAATCCGTTACACATGTTACTAGAACCGTGCTCCTAAAATGAATAATCAAAATCGATCAACCCTCGAACTACCTGCTCGAATTTAACCCTTGAACTCCGATCGCAATCAGAAATTCAACTAAAACTTGGCTTCAACACGCCTTAGGACCGTCTTGATTTTAAGAAAAATCAAGATTATAGCTCTGATACCACTTATGATACGACTTATGATACGAAAATTAACGGAAGCGATTTAAACACAAAACGAACAATAATAATAATAAAGAGGATATTTGCTTCGAAAATACATCAAGATCTCAAAACAATGAGATATTTGCTCGAATTAGACCTATAATTCGAACAACGATGAGAACAATTACGACCTATTAACTGTTACTCGGGTTAAAGCTTGAAAATGCGTCAAACTCTAACGAATTTTGGAAAGAACTCGTCGGACCGTGTTTACAACTGTAAACGAATAACTCTATGTTTTGATTTCAATAACAATCTGAATAATTCATTGGCAGCTATTTGGTCTTTATCGGACTCGAATAAGGCTGTCTTTTAGGTCAACCAAACTATCTCCTAAAGATACTATTTGCTAAAAAAGATAAAATAAACTTAGGAAATAAATAACAACTATTTAAATCTGAACTTATCCAAGAAGTAGTTTTATTTTGTATTAGAGTTGGACTGTGCCCAGCCAACCACTGTGACCAACACCACGGCCCTCACGACCTAAAAAAACACGGTCAAACCGTGGCTATCACCATATCACCTATCAATCAATTCCGCATAATAAAGCTAATTAACATTATCTAAGCATGGTTTCGGATAGCACATTTCGCATTTCAGTAAACATGAAATTTCTAATACACATCGCATATTCATCCAAACACTTAAATATCAAACCAATCATATTACACATATTCTTATTCATATTTCCAATATAATTAAATAAATAGCTCATAATAAACAACTCGTGATCATTCAATTATATATACTAACATCACCATTATTCTCCTCATTTCACACGACCCTAGGCCAAGCTTTTTCATCACGTAATTCTTACCTCCATTCACATTCCAATAATAAGATTAAATTCATCTTAATTAATCAAACATTGACCCTTTGATAAAATAACATTCTAGTCTAACTACCCCACTTCCGTTTTAACCTTTCTTGGGTGACCGGTTCAAAACTGAGACGACCATGGATTTGGAGTAAGGGGCCTTACTCATCCTAAGCCTAAGGGGCTCCTAACAGTTTCTCCCCGTATTCATTTTATTTAGACCTTATCCTACATTCATTATTGTTCAATAGTTAGGCCTGAGCATCGTTCGCTCTGATACCACTTTGTAACACCCCATTTATCCAGGAGCCTTTAGCAAAAAATTCCCAAATAAATGGAACTGTTACAATCTCGGAGTCCCGAGGTAGTGAATAACAAAGATAAAACAAACCAACAATACTTTAAAATAACTTAAATAAATCGTGGCCTTATTACATAGTTCAACTGAATAATTAAATAAGTAGTTTAAAGTTACAGTTTGCTCGCAGCGGAAATAATAAATAAAATTTGTCTAATGCATAAACTAAGTGATCTAAGACATCTAAGCCAATCTATGCTCATACTCGCATCCCAAGCTCCCAAGACTGCTATCTCAAACTCCTACTAATCAATTTGCTCCACAATTAACCGAAAATTATTAATTGGATCGACACAGGATGCCATCAATTAAAACAGACATCAATTTTATTTTGACATAGACATAGCACACGTCAACCAATGGTCGAGTAGGATAAATATACAGCAATGATATCAAATATATAATGTATGAATGCAATGAAAATGCAAATGAGCCTGTCACCTTAAACTTTAGTTCATCCCGTCAATCTCTAGCCCGGGGTATACCATATCTCAACCCGAAATTTAGTCACCCTCTCCTAGAGACATGTTCTGCAGAATAGCCTGAGGCAATAATAATAACAATAATCATCCAGACACGAGGCCGGGGTATCCACAATAACTTATGCCAATAAATGCAATGACATGCCAACAAACTCAATCATATAACCAAATATACCAAAGCGCAATATCTATGACAATATAATGCCATTCAACATCAACAGCTCAATTCCAACAATCATAGGACACAAATACTCATTATAATCATAATCATCGACACATTTATTGTGTAAATATCCTAACCTTAAGCAATCCAATAAAAAGCAAGCGATCCGATTAAAAGAACTCCTCAACAAAACCGTCACCTAGCAAATAATAATAATTACACGTAAATATAAACTAAACTAACACCACCACTACAACCTTCTCTTACCATCCTACTTAACGCCCTAACCGACCCTTAACATAGACACACAACACGACTTAACCCACGCCCTTCGAATTCCGGCTGTAAACCACCCAAGCACTGCCCTTTTATCAACTTACCGCCACCAGACGACTAACCCAAACACCTGACACCACATACCATCACCGCCGCCAGTCACAACCCGGCCAACGACATTCGGTTCTAACCAAATTCACAACCACGGTCACAGACGCATACTTACACCGACCTCCAGTCAAAACAACACCTTACAAATGTCAAGTAACCACCTCCTGACATCAACAACAACCGAACAACAACCCTCGACAACCACCCTAAGAGTCGGCCCACGCCCGACTCAATTGGGTCACAACTAACCCATAAAATTGAAGCCCTAATCCCCATATTCAAACCGCAAAACCCGACAACACAACCCATAATTCATCGATACACAGTGGTCAAACAACCACCATAAACGTTGGTCAGAGGGTCAAAAACACAATGGTCAAAGTCAAAGGGTCACGGTTGTCAAAGTCTGAGCCTTAGGCGGTCAACGGTGGCAAATAATAAATATATTAAATATGAATAATTGAGATGGTTATAGAATTTACCTTTTGACTTTGAGTCAAAATTTTATGCTAGATACAGATCAACTTTTCTCCTTAAATTCTCCGTGTCCTGATTTATGTGATTTTTGTAGAGGCAAAAGTGTTTATGAAAGGCTTGAGTTTTGTATTTATATTAGTTGAGAAAGACACAGGAAGGTTCCAGGAAAGCAATTCATCTTATTATATTATGTATTATTATTAGACAAGGCCTGCACTAGAAATCACCTCCCTCCTACTTACACTATTCACACGCCCAACTACACTCACGACTCAGAAGATTTTCTTTTATTATTCATGTCTCACAATGCACTTACGTAAATTATAACTAATGAAAAATAAAATTATAACACATTTTATTTGACATTTACTGTTGACTAACCTTAGACCAAGCCTTAAAAATACAGGTTATTACACATACTGCCACTCTACTCGAGGCCCCATCCGCGTCAACTTTGACCCCTAACAGTGGTGCCTCACACCACATTACTGACGACCTTAACACCCTCTCCATTCACCAACCATATATGATGGACCCGACGACCTAGTTATCGGCGATGGCTCCGCTCTCCCGATTACTCACGCCGGTTCATTCTTTATCTCAACCTCTTATTATTCTTCAATTTAAAAATATCTTATGTGTACCAACCATTTCTCGAAAACTCCTTTCAATTTCACAATTCTGTTTCGGTAATAATGCTATTGCAATTTTCTCACATAATTTTGTTTGTCTAAAGATAAAACCTGTGGCACCATTCTCATTCAAGGATACAACCATGCTGGCACGTATGAGTGGCAATCTCCTCAACCTCGTGCCCTTACGACCAGCCTCACCAATGACGTCTCTCTTTGGTATCACCAACTTGGGCACCCCTCTGCATCAACCCTAAAGTTGCTCAATGACCGATTTAATTTTCGCATTTCCAAATTTCAGTATTGCAATTCATGTTTAATCAATAAAAGCCACAAGTTACCATTTGCAACATCCACATTGACCTCATCTGCCCCTCTCAACCTTATTTTCTCCGTTGTGTGGACTTCACCCATTCTTTCAAGTGACGGTTTCAAATACTACTTAACTTTTGTCGATCACTACACCCACTATATTTGGTTATTTTCATTAAATAAAAAAATTTGATATAGTCTTAACCTTTCATCGTTTCAAGGCACTAATCGAAAACTACTTTCAAAAAAACAAAACAATTTTATTCCGATAATGGGGGAGAATACATAAAATTCACTCCCGACCTACTAAATCAAGGTATCTACCATATCTCACATCTCCTTCTCACATTCCTGAGCACAAAGGGTTTGCCGAGAGACGTCACCGCCACATGGTTGAAACCGGCTTAGCCCTCCTCATTCATGCCAACCTTCTCACGCATCTCTGGCCATATGCATTCACCACCACGACATACCTAATTTACCATCTACAAATGTCCACTTTCGAAAATGAATGTCCCTATTTACGACTCTTTAACGACCAACAACCAAATTATAACAAATTGCATAGCTTCGGGTCTCTTTGCTACCCTTAGCTTCAACCGTACACCACACACAAACTCGACCCACGATCCCAAACTTGCATCTTCGTTCGCTACTATATACCTCAAAACTCTTCACCTCTTGCCATGTGAAATTCATTGACCATAAATTTCCTTAGCAGGCTCTTGTGACTAAACCCACTGCAACCAACAAACTCACCTCACCACAATGGTCTAACATGCTTCTACCCCTGGCCCATGTCTCTAATCCCACACCTGTTACCACCACTTCCGCTTGATCCGGGTTTGGATGAAGTTGTGTTATTCGATAATGGCGAGCCTATGGAGGACAAGACGATTCCGGGTATTTACTTGGCTACAAGTAACAATGGGGCTTATGCCATGGTGGTTATGCTCGGTATAGCCGAGTAATGAAGAGCAATCAAATGACAGAGTAATGAAGACATATGTAACAGTCACAGGAGTAATTAGCTATCATTAGTTACTATCTTAATTTAGCATAATAAGTAATTGGCATAGCAATAGTTTGTAACAATCAATTGCCCAAGGCTATAAGAAGTCAGTTTGTATTCAGTTTTGATGACCCTGAAATATAAAAAAACGAAGAAAATTGCTTGTGTGCTTCTCTGGTTGTCGTGTTACAATCAGTTTTTCATTAGTGTTCGACGCGTTTTGAGCTCTAATCCTTGGACTCTATTCAATAGGTCTTGAATGGTAATCACCTCTATCAACTTTTTCGTTTCCGTTGTTATCGTATTCGTATCATTTGTGGTATCAGAGCCATAAGCCAAAGATCCTACGCTCATATTTTTTCAAAAAAAAAAATATAAATCCAAAATATTGCTGAATATGATGAAGAGTCTCTACTCAATTAGGTTCGAGAGATGCAACGCAATCAACCTACAGGGAGCCGTTCTAGGCCAAAATAAGACGAGTTCATGGTCACCGAACTCCCAAATTTCATAGGAGGCACCAATCTAGAGGATTACATGGAGTGGGAAAGAAAGATCGAGCGAATGTTTGATTTCAAGGACCTTAACGATGGGAAAAAGTGCAAGTATGTAATCATCAAGTTGGGCAAAGGAGCGTCGTTGTGGTTTGAGGGTTTGAAATAAAAATGAACTCGTGTTGGAAAAGAAAAGATCGCGTTTTGGGAATCCTTGAAACGTAAGTTAAGAAAAAGGTATGTCCCAACTACACATCGAATGACTTTGTATCGAAAAATCATGGATTTAGTACAAGGCAAGATGAATATTGGAGAATATATTGACGAATTTGAAAAATTAGCCTTGATGGGTGAATTAGAGGAGAATGAGGTACAGAAAATGTAACGGTTTTTGCGTGGTTTGAATCGTAACATTGCTAACTTTGTCGAATTGTACCTTTATGTGGATTTCGATACCTTATGTGGTTTATCTGTGAAAATTAAGGCGCAGGGGAAGTCGATATATGGGGGTTCGAGTGGGGAATATAGCAGGGTTGGTAGGTGGGTTAAAAACTAGTTTTCAACAAAAATTGGAGAGTCAAATAGCAGTCTAAGCCCTAAACCCATGTTTACCCCTGTTTCAAACGCCACACCTAAGGCTACCCCGAAGTTTTCTGATTTGCCTAAAGAGACTAGTTTGTCAAAAGTACGTTGCTTTAAGTGTCAGGGCTTTGGACACTATTAAAATGCTTGTCCAAACAAACGGGTAGTGACGTTTAGAGAAGCTATGGCTGCCCGAGATGCGTTGTTAGACAAGGAAGAAAGGGAAAGACTGGATGTCGTGCTTGTTTTTGAAGAGGGAAACAGTGAGGAGGAGGAAATTGATTCTTACAATGCTCCAACATATGACACGACTCTAGTCCTTTGTACTTTGCAAGCCAAATCGGGTCCGAGTGATTCGAAACAGCGGGATCAAATATTTCGTACTAAATGTCAAGTTGGGGACAAATGGTACAGTGTGATCATCGATGGAGAGAGTTGCACCAACGTTGCTTCAAGCGAGATGGTCGAGAAACTTGGGTTGGCCCTCATGCCTCACCCAATGCCCTATGCTTTACATTGCCTCGATGACGGTAATAAAGTAAAGGTGTCCAAACAGATGCGCGTGGGTTTAACAATGGGCTCGTATTGTGACGAGGTATTGTGCGATGTAATTCCTCTGGACGCTTGTCATGTACTTTTGGGCGTCCGTGGCAGTTTAATAGGGATGTTGTGCATCGTGGGAGAAGTAACGAGTATGAGTTGTGGGGCAAGGGCAAGAAAATCGTGTTGAAGCCCATGTCACCTCGAGCCATTCGTTCCATGAGTACTAGTCAAGGTAAGAAACCTGTCTTGGCTATTTTTGCCAGTGAACGTGATGTTGAGCAAGCCATTGTTAATGGTGAGCGTATGTGGTTACTTATGGCTAAGGAACACCGAGTGGAGGGTGTAGTCAGGCAAGAGGGTGGACGGTTGGAGGAGTTGATGCAGGAATTTAGGGATGTGTTTCCAGATGGTTTACCCCCGGGTCTACCACCTATTAGGGGCATAGAGCATCCAATCGATCTCATACCAGGCGCGGCATTGCCTAATAGGGCTACATATCGATGTAATCCGGAGGAAACTAAGGAGTTACAGAAACAAATTGATGAGCTATTGGCAAGGGGATATGTGCATGAAAGTTTGAGTCTGTGTGCTATACCCATGTTACTAATTCCTAAGAAAGACGGGACTTGGCGTATGTGTGTGGATAACAGGGCGGTAAACAATATTACAATCAAGTACCGGTTTCCTATTCTGAGACTAGATGATATGTTGGATGAGTTGCATGGTTCATAGGTATTTTCAAAGATTGACATGAGGAGCGAGTATCATCAAATACGCATGAAAGAAGGGGATGAATGGAAAACAGCCTTCAAGACAAAGCATGGGTTGTATGAATAGACGGTAATGCCATTCGGACTTACAAATGCGCCAAGTACGTTTATGCGTCTAATGAATCAGGTATTGAAACCTTACTTGGGCATATTTGTTGTTGTTTATCTCGACGATATACTTCGATGTTTGGAGGAGCATTTCAAGCATCTTAGGCATGTCTTTGAAACGCTTAGGGAGCAGAAGTTGTACGAGAAGCGCGAGAAATGTTCTTTCTTGGTGGAAAGCGTATTGTTCTTGGGTTATGTGGTATCCAGTAAAGGAGTATCGATGGACCTAGCCAAAATCGAGGCTATACAGTTATGGCCAAACCCAAAAATAGTCACAGCGGTAAGGTCTTTTTTTGGGACTTGCTTCTTTCTATTGTCGTTTTATTCACGATTATAGTACTCTAGCAAGTCCGATTACTAAGTGCCTTAAGAAAGGGCATTTGTTTGGGGAGATGCTGCCAAAAAACCATTCGAATTGTTGAAGGCTAAGTTGTGTGAAGCACCCATACTAGCATTACCAGATTTCTCGCAACCTTTCAAGGTTAAGTGTGATGCTAGTGCTGTCGGTATAGGGGTTGTATTGATGCAGGGAAAGCGGCATGTGGCTTATTTTTCGGAGATGTTGGGGTAAGCTCGGTTAAAAACTGTGCTTATGATAAAGAGTTTTACGCCATTGTAAGAGCTCTTATGCATTGGAGTCATTACCTGAGATCGAATCATTTCATCTTACATTCCGATCATGAATCGTTGAAATATATCAATGGACAGCAGAAGTTCAGCCCTTGCCATGCTAAATGGGTAGAGTTCTTGTAGTCGTTTAACTTTTCGTCGAAGTACAAAGACGGCAAAAGCAACGTCGTTGTTGATGCTCTGTCTCGCAGGTATGCGCTCTTGTCCACATTGGATGTACCTTTGCTTGGTTTTGAGTCCTTGAATGGTTATTATATGTCTGATGCGAACTTTGGAGTGTTATTCGAAAAATGCAAAGAAGGTGCGCAATTAGAGTTTATATTGCAGGATGGCTTCTTGTTCAAGGGGAATAGGTTGTGCATTCCGAAGCATCCTATTCGAGAACTGTTGGTACGCGAAGCACATGGGGGCGGTTTGGCAGGCCATTTTGGGAACACTAAGACGCTGGGTGTTCTTAAGGAGCACCTCTTCTGGCCCAAAATGCAGGCGGACGTGAACAACATAGTGAGTAAATACGTAACTTGTCATGTCGCGAAGAGCTACTTCAAACCGGGGGAATACATGCCAATGCTGATTCCTAACAGGCCATGGGAGGACGTCTCAGTGGATTTCATCGTAGCTTTGCAGTGCACGCAATGCGGTAAGAATGCCATAATGGTCGTGGTGGACAGGTTCTCGGAGATGGCGCATTTTGTAGCATGTCATAAGACAGATGACGCAAGCAACGTGGCTGATATTTACTTCAAAGAAATTGTGCATTTACATGGTATTCTGAAAACTATAATTTCTGATCGGGATTCAAAATTGTTGAGTTACTTTTGGAACACGTTGCGGAGGAAATTGGGGACTAAATTGCTATTTAGTACTTCACATCATCCGCAAAACGGATGGACAAACCGAAGTAACTAATCGTACATTGGGGGCATTGCTGCGTGGGTTGGTAGGTAAGACACAAAAGGATTGGGACTTAAAGCTTGCTCATGTTGAGTTTGCTTATAATCGCTCTGCGACCTATGCTACCAATATTCCCCGTTTGAAGTTGTATATCTGATTAATCCATACTTGTCGTTGGATTTGATTCCTTTACCAAAGGATGAGCTTATTCACAAAGATACGGAATTAAAACTGAAGTCTATGTTGAATCTTCACGAGGAGGTGCAAAATCGAATCAAACCAGTGAACGAAGTTTATAAACGCAAGTCAAAAAAATGCACTGCTAGGTAATTCGAAGTGGGCGATCTGGTGTGGTTACATTTGAGGAATGAGCAATTTCCGAGCAAACGTAAGAATAATTTGATGCCCCGTGCCGAAGGTCCGTATAAAATTGTGTCAAAAGTGAATGAGAATGCTTATCGCATGGAGCTTCTAGGTGATTATGGTGTGCACACTCCCTTTAATGTTGGTGATTTATCCCCTTTATCTTGACGATGATAGGATTGCCGAATTGAGGACAATCCCTTTTAAAGAGGGAGGGGATGATTCGGGTTTGGATGAAGCTATGTTATTCGATAATGGCGAGCCTATGGAGGACAAGACGTTTCCTGGTGTTTACTTGGGTACAAGTAACAATGGGGCCTGTACCATGGTGGTTATGCTCGGCATAGCCGAGTAATGAAGAGCAATCAAATGACCGAGTAATGAGACAGAAGTAACAGTCATAGGAGTAATTAGCTATCATTATTTACTATCTTAATTTAGCATAATAAGCAATTGGCATAGCAATAGTATGTAACAGCCAATTATCCAAGGCTGTAAGAAATCAGTTTGTATTCAGTTTCGATGACCCTTAATTATAAAAAACAAAGAAAATTATTGTGTGCTTCTCTGGTTGTCGTGTTACGATCAGTTTTTCATTAGTGTTCGACGCGTTTCGAGCTCTAATCCTTGGATGCTATTCAATAGATCTTGAATGGTAATCACCTCTATCAATTTTTTCATTTCCGTTGTTATCGTATTCGTATAACCGCTGCCCACAACCCACGTCTGTCCCAACTTCATTACAAAAATACTCCACCATTCATCCCATCCACACCCCTCCACGAACAATCACCACACCCTTACCATCATCCCCTCCATCTAGCCACGACTTCTCCACCCCCCGACTTCACCACTTCCACCATGTCTTCCATCTCTCGCTCTCCCTCTCCATCACCGCCCCCCTCCCCCCCCCCCCCTCCACGACCACCC
>JAOWBH010167695.1:0-10825 GCA_028566215.1 Silene coronaria
ATGACAATGACCGAAGATACTCACCTAGGACCTAGTCCCAACTGAATACTTTAGCCACTAACCACATAACACAACTAGGACACCCACTTAACCATAAGAGGGGCAAAGAGTCCAAGCTTACAAATATAAATGACATCATTCTAGCATGTGAAAGGTTACATAAGAGTATTTCAACTGACAATCCAACCATGTCCTCAATGTTAATAGTAACCAATTTCCAACTATCCACCAATACCATAATTCATGAAAACAAACTAAAATGGCCAAAGGCAACAAGACTCAAGCATAAGGCAACCAACTCATTCAATAATCAACATGTGAAATGATAATCATGTTCATATGGTTAAAATATCAAAATACCAAAATATTGAATCATAACTATCAAGGCATCAATATAAAGCATCCAATATCAACCAATCTTACCTCAAAGACAAACCCTAGACCCTAGTCCCGCGACGGGTCATTGGTCAAATCGAGGCTGACCGGTTTAAACCTAGTTTGACCCAACTCATTTGGTCAATCTGGCCCAGCTCAGAGTCTTGGCCCATTTTGGCCCAAATCACAAAAACTCATCACAATATCATTCTCATAAACATTCCAATTTCTTTCATGTGAATACTATCAACAATAAGAAAATATATTCCAACTCCAAAATAATTGATTCAACAACATCCCCGCATAACCAAATTACCGACATGCCAAAACATGCTAAAATGCCCAATTAAACAAACAAAAGACCCAAAACCCGATCCAAAACCGCGGGCCGAACCCGGGTCAGAACCGGTACTGTTCACGGGTCAGACCGACCTGCTCACGGCCTGTTTTGGCTGAACCCAAATACCCCCTTGCTTTTTCGTTCCAAAATCATTTCAACACAATTTCAAGGGTCATTCAACAATAATCAACCCATTCCAACACTTAATCATGTGAAAATTAACATATTCAAAAAGCTTTAACACAACAAATCATGTGGAATATAACAAACAACAACAAACATCAACTACTAACAACAACAACTACGACAAACTACTAATGTGACATTAAATCGTCGAGTAACTCGGAAAAGTTACCTTAAGCTAGCATAAGAGGAAATAACAATTTGAGAAAGATGCCCTAGAAATCGAAACTAGCCATCATCTTCAATAATATACGAATCCCCTAACTCATCATCGTAATCTTCACCTATTTAAACAACAAAACACACTAATTAGCCTTTAAAATCGAAACCCTAGAAAAAAAGTGTCTTAAATAAAATTGGGAGAAATGAAAATACTATTAGATGGAGAATGAAAAGAGGATTCCAAAACTACAAACTTTACGAAATTTGATGAAGAAATGAAGAAGTAATTGTAGATTTAGGGTTTGTGAGAATGATTTTTGGGTTGAATGTTTGTGTTTGAGAGAAGAGGTGATAGAATGGAAATTAGAGGAAATGAAGGATGAAGAAATGACCCATGAAGAGGGGTGGTGCACGGTTGGGTGAGGGAGTTTGGGGTGAGTTCAATTGTTTACGTTTTGGCTCGTTTCGACGGAAATTAGAAATGTTATTCGAGCGCGATTTTCGAGAGTGTTAAAGTTCTCAAACGCTATTTTACTAAAAGATTAAGTACTCATATGCCCAATATCCAAACCCGTTTACCCAACGACCGTAAGAAATGGAAAAGTCCCAATTTTACGACTTTTATCAGAAATCTATTTTATCAAAGTAAAATGTTTGAATATAGTTCAAATAGCTTTTAAACATTTCTAAACTATCAAAAATAATTACATTACTTCAAAATAAAATAAAATTATATTTATCAATTTATTATTATTTAAAATAAACTAATTATTAGATTAAAATATTATTTTTAAAATATAATAAAGGTCTTCCAAAATTACGGGGTGTTACAGGTCTAGAGACTGGGTTATGACTAACATACCGAACTGTTGTCCCAACTTCCGCGGACAGAATCTTATATACGGAAATACATATATTGTCAATTGAAATAATTCCAATGACAAGAATGATGAACACAACAACAATAATAGTGTCAAAAATTCGTTTCTCAATTGTTGAAAATATAGGGTCACTAAAGGGGCGAGATATAATTAGAGAATAGATGTTGTTGTGTCGTTGTATGGAGGCCACTGAATGAGAAACGAAATCGTGCCGACTACAATAAAAATCGGAATGTGCATCGTTCCCCAAGGTCACACAACACTACTAAAGGTTGTGTACTCAACCATTAGAAGTTGGAACTCAAATGGTATGCTCAAAATTATCATAGAGACGTAGTATATGGAAGATGTGTATTAAGAGACTTAAAACTTCTCATATTTATAGTGATTAATTAACACCATAATCACAAGAATAGTGGCAAAATCACCACTATAAACATGCAAGTAGTGGAGACATTCTCTTACCAGGCAATGGAAAACACCTATCTAATGCAATGTATCTTGACCACAATGCTAGCATTTGCATTATTTCCAACATAGACTTGCGTGCGTTCACGGGGTTTAGCAAGTAGGAAAGATAAACAGGTAAGTTACTTGTGTTCAAGGGACTAACGGTTAACTAATCTATCCAATAACTAGGTAAGTGAATCAATGATAACTCAATATCTATAGAAAATTATACATCTCCTATTTATTCGTCATAAGAGTCTTTTTTATATACGTTTAATTGTGATTCTTAGTCTTAGCTTACTTTAGTTCATTATAACCTTCTCAACCCACCTACCCCCTATAATACTGTGTATTCTGTTAGCCTGAGACTCGACCGAGTTGGGTTTACTCGGCCGAGTGGAGTGGTCAATCGGTCGAGTCAGGGAGTAGTTGGGAATGGGTTTTGTTAATTTACATTCTGGAGTCGAGCAACTCGGACAAGTGTTGTGGCACTCGGCCGAGCAAGGCTCACTCGGCTGAGTGGTTCTGTGACTCGGCCGAGTGCGAGTTAAAATCCGAAAATATGACGGTTCGATTAGGGCCTTTTTGGAGAGTTATATTTAAAACACCTTCCGTCTTTTTCATTCATTTTATTCAGTTTTCATACTACGTCTCTCCAAAACACCCTAATCCTCCATTATTTCTCTCTACTTGTGTTTGATTCTCGGATTCTTCCATCGCATTTAGCCTTGTTCGGTAAGTTGTCTCGCTTTACTATTATTCATTATCGTTTTTATGCCCTAATTAGTTTAGGGGTTGGGGATTGAGAGTAATTGTGTGATTGTATATGTACTTTAGGTGCCGAATTCGTAGAGGAGCATTTTTAATTGCATTCCTTGTTGATTGTTGTGGGACTTAAGGTAGGGTTCTCCCTACTCAGTATTGATGCCTTGTATTTGTTGTTTTTGTATTGCTATGCCATTGTCATTGTTACTGCTGTGGTTGTGACGGAGGTTGGTGGTGTTGTGTGTTAGTGGGCCGTTGGGAGATGGTTCACCCCCGAGTTTCGCCCCTTATGACTCCCATCACGGAAGGGGGTGTGCACATTAAGGATTCCGGGTCGCTCGTGCGCGAGCGGGGATTAGGTGGGAGTGGCTGCGGTCCCCCACTGGCAGGGGTTGCCTGTTTTGACAGAAACTCATTGATTGGCGGTGTGGTGTTGGTGCGGAGTTGGCATTGGCAGTATTTTGGTAACTTGTACTTTGGCATCATGTTGTTGTTCGTACTGACACTTGATTGCTGTGATCCATTCGCGTGTCGAATGGTGAGCAGTTCTTGGCAGGTGACCTTGATTAGCAATGCATGGGATATGGGGATTATCGCATGTCAAGTTTTGCTTCCGCCTAACATTCATTTCATTTGTACTTAGCTTTTGGATTTTAACATTCATTATTGGTTTGACATTTACATTGTAATCGTTAATTATTATTTAATAAATTGTTCTTGAATGGTTAATTTGATATGCACTACCTCGGGAAATCGAGGCTGTGGCACTCCACTTACTAGGGAAGGTCTTGGTAAAGCTCTTTAGTAGGTGGGGTGTTACAGCGAAGGACTCATGTTAACTATTAACTACAACATAAAAAAATAAAAACATTCTAACACAATTTGATTCCACATTAATTCTCCCATAAACAAATTAGCTCATCAAGAAACATATTTCAACAGTCAATAACCATAATAAATTTTCTCAAGTCAATAAACTAGAACGACAAACGATATTGTTTTGAATAAGAACTAGAAAGGGTCAAATATACAAACCAGAAATCTTGAAATCGGATGAACAAATATACTGAATGAGAAACAGGAGATGAACAAATCTTAAAATGAGCTTACGTTTATATACATAATAACATAGATCTAGAATTTTTGGGTTTATTTTAGATGAAAGAGAGTGTGAGAGAGTAAAGACTGCAAGAGAATGAGAAACGAGAGAGTGAGAAGTAGGGTTTTGAGTTTTGATGTTTTGAGCCAGTTGGGTCGTATGAATACAGGAATACGTTTTTCAAAAAAAAAAATTAATCCGGTTAAAAGCGGTCTCCGGTTTGATTTTATTTAGACCCGCATACGCACCTCATTTGTGCTTAAAAATTCGGTTCGGGCACCCGCATTGGAAAAAACCGAATTTACGGTCTTCATTATTCGATTTTCGATCCGGTTTCAGTTTAAAAATGTGGTTCGGATTTTTTTGCTCAGCCTTACCTGTGTAAGAAAGTTCACCAGCCATAAGAAGAGATCAGACCTGAAACATGGTTCTGGACGCCTCGACTTCTTTCACTTTCATCAAACGGTGGGTTGAGCCTTATCCTCAGGCGCCTACGTATCCGTTGTAACGGAGTCAAACCTGTGTCGTAGTTCGATCTCGCTAGCTTGTAGCTTTCTGCTGCTTCGACCCAAATATTTGCATTCTGCTGGGAATATTTATCAATTCCGGCATTCCGCTGGGGAATGATTCATCGAATTTGTGCTCTTCCGAGCTCAAATTCTTGGGAAGTGTCACTTCTTTGGCACTCTGTCATGGATGCCATCTGTTTATTTCATGATGGTCTCTGGAACTGACGGCGACCGAGCCCCCAATTGCATCGAGTTCTAAAGCCGACAAATTTAGAGCCCCCAGTTGAAGCATTTACTGCAAACTTGATCACAATTCATATAGCACGTAATTCATGTAGCAACATTTTGAGATTTGAAAACACGGATGGGTAATCGACCCGGATCATAAACATCGTTTGAAAATGGGTCAACGACCCGCATTTCAAATACGACCTCTTCGGAGACGGATAAGTTTCAAAAAAAAGTTTTTGAAATTTTGAATTTTTTAAAATCAAACTTGAAATATTTGGGGAGTTTCATTTGATGGGTAAACTCGACTTGCATTTTTCAATTGCGATTTGGACATTCTGACATGTAATCAACGTGGGCGTAGCCCGCTACCATCAACAAAAAAAATAGAAGCCGTAAGTGTGTACGAGATTTTAATTCAAACATTGACTCTCTGGAGCTATACAAGTAGATTAGCCATTCCGGCACGCGAAACATAACCAAACCCGTGAGAAATGAACGAAACTGATGAAGATGGGTCGAGATGCACTTGGCGTGCGCACCGAGGCCCAACACGGCCGGTTGACCCGAGTTTGGTAGGTTTTGGGTTTCCTAAACCCAAAGCTTCTAGGTTTTCCAAATTTCCTCCTTATTTTTTCCTATATAAGGAGGCTGAGGTTAGAGAAAGAAAATCATAATTCTCATCCATTTTTCCTCTCTTCTAAAAATTATCTTCTTTTAAAAAAAATTTATAATCATAATTGTCATCCATTTTTCCTCTCTTCTTTTAAAATGAGTTTAGAGGGCGGGAAACTCAACCTTAACCGTTGCAGGAATTCAAGAAATAATCCCATTTAGGCAAGTGATGCCCCAACTCCCTGATGTGTGTCTTTCTTGTCACGTTTTTCCCTTCTTTTATGCGCATTTTGGCGCACTTCCGAGTCGTTTTGATAACATCTATATGCACTTTGCACCTATTTTCGTTTCTTTTATTTTCTGACTCATAATGTTGATGTTTGGACCAAAAAAAGGAATCGATCCAAAGAAAGAAAGCTGAGGGCTTAAGTCAAAGAAGAAGGGGAGAAAATAGCTGAGAATGGTTCTCAGCTGATAGGCCGGCAGCCGGCCAGTCGACTGGAACCATTGAGACCTTGAAGAAGAAGAAAAAGGGCAAGAATAGTTTTGGTTCGGTGCCGGTGGGACAACCGGTAGCCGTCTGCCCGGCCGGAGGTCCATCCGAAGATAGAAAATAAGAAAAGGAAAAAAGAAGAAGAGTCCTATGCCGGAAGTCGGCCGACCGGCAGGGACACTCAGCCAAAGCTTTTCTACGGATTTTGGGATTAGGCTCGCTGTTGGCAGCTTGTGGACCGGCAGAGAGACCAAACACGCATTACACCTACTCAACCTCATTTTAAACCTAATTGTTGGGAACACTATATATACCCCTTTATTAAACACTCTCTAGAATTCACCCTAGATACTTAATTAATATTTCATCAAGTTATAATCTTTCCCTAATTAGACTTTAATTACTCTTCCAATTTAATTTACATCTAGTTGGTTCATCATTTAGGGATTATTTTAGGTTGTAATTTGAAGATTGAAGAGATTCATCTCCTTTCATCAATCCTAAGTTTATCATTTTCATCTTAGTTGGTATAATCTTCTTCCCTTCCTTTAATTTTGAGTTTAATTTTCATTATTGTTATTATTTGTCTTTGGTTAATAGTTCTTCATCACCATCTGTCTTTGTTTCCACTCTATTCAATCTATTTTATTGTGAAAGCATGTTGATGGTTGAGTAGATACCATTCTAGGGTTTATAGAGATCCTTATGGTATTTATGGGTCGGATTTGTATGTGTATTAGACTTTGATTTTGTTGAGTTTTAATCACCTATTTTGTGCATTGAAGGTGTTTGATGAATTGCCTAAACGAAAGTTGAAGCTTTTCATGTCTTTGGTTAGCTTGTCTTGGGACGAAAGTTATTAGACATGTTATTAGACCGCGCAAAATTGGGAGGTTTGGACTTGTTGGTTGAAAACCCAACTCGACCTAGCCTTGAATCATTTCTTATCGAAAGATAGCTACTCTTCTAGACTTAACTTGACTTACTTATTGTTATCTCACCTCTTGTCCGACCTTAGCCACCTTGGTGAACCCGACAACGCTAGACTTTCCTTTAATTGATAAAACTTGTCTTTAAATCTTCCTTTAATTGCTCATCATTAGTTTACTCTTAATATTAAAATCAATCAACTCTTATTTTTATAAGAAACTTAGACTCATACTATCAAAGCATATACCCCCGCCATCTTCGCGTTTGACCCCGACTTTTACTACATATATTGTTGGGTTTTATAAATTTGTTTGGACTATAGGTGAGGCGACTAAAACCTATTATCAAAATGGCGTTGTTGCCGGGGATGACGTTAGGTTATACTTAGTTAGTTAGGGTCTTAGGATTAGTCTTATTTAGATTGTTTATTGTTTGATTGAGTAGTGATTAGTTTCTTGTAGAGTGATTGTGTTATTGCTTATCCCTAGTGCCCAAAAGCACTAGGAGTCTAACGGTTTGCTTGAGTATGTGCCTAGGGGAAACGGGTACGCGTTGCTTTACCATTCCGACCCGGAAAGGCTCCTATGAGCTTTACGGAATAGAAACATAGCAAGAGTTCAAAACTCCTCTCAAACTACTCCAAACCAAGCTAGCATTTCATCTCCAACTCGCCTTGAAACCACAACTTAAGAACAACAAACCAACATCATTGATCCATTTTTCGAAAATCCGTTTCGTACTACACAAACACCAACAACTACACTACCCAATACACCAAATACAACACCGCCAATGACATCATTAAGATCTCATAACATACCAAACGCGGATGATTCTTCATCCCCCATTAATTTCGGGACTATCGCACCGAACAAATTCGAAATTCACCCGACCTAACTTGGGGTAATAGAGAGAGATTGTTTTCATAGGAATGCTAATGAAGATGCCCATGCTCGTTTGAGAAAGTTGAAAATCAAGATTGGTCTTATGAAGAGGAATGGAGTGCCCGAGAACACACTATGACTTATGCTCTTTCCGTTCACTTTGGCGGACAAGGCCGATAGATGGTAAAACAACTATGCACCCAACACCTTTACTACATGGCAGAGTCTTACAAAATATTTTCTAGAGAAGTATTACCCATCCTCTAAGACCGCTTTGCTTCGGAGCGAGATTACCACATTCCAACAAGATGATGGAAAGACTTTGGGGGAAGCATAAGACTGATTCCAAGACTTACTAGCTCATTTCCCTCATCATGGCATACAGGCTTGGTACGTTACCCAAACATTCTTCTAAACTCTATTACCAAGGACTAAGGAGATGGTGAATGCCTCCGCGGGAGGAGGATTTGATCACCTTGGTGATGAAGAGGGGACGACATTAATCAAGAAGATGGTGGACTCGGAAGCGAAGTATGGGACAAGGGGAAACCTTTTGAAAAGGGAAGCAAGAAACTCGAGGGTACATCAAATTCAAATGCGAAAATCGATATGTTGACTAGGAAGTTGGAAGAAATGAATCGGAGACAAGTAAACCAAGCACCTAGCTCTCATGTACCTCTAATGGAAGAAGTGATTCAACCAACCACTTGCGAGGCTTGTGGTGGAAGGGGTCACTCATATGAGGTGAGCGCTAACTACGTCTATCAATTAGACAATAAAGACAATATGCAAAAATTTAATGTTTTTCAAGGGTTCAACAACTCCAACCGACCTCCGAGACCTCCTTTTCAAGGCAACAAGAATTCCAATGACACAAGTTTAAATCTTTACCAACCCGGCCAAAGGAGTCATCCAAATTTTATTTGGCGAAGCACTAATGTGGAGAATCCAACCCCACCACAACCTCAATCACAACATATGAACCCACCGGGATTCCACTAACAAAGAAGAAGTAGCCAAGGGCAAGGAAATAGAGGGAATTACCAAGGAGGTAATAATCAAGTATATAACAACAACCGATCTTTTCAAAGCCAAAGAAATCATTGGTACCAAGAGCAAGGGTACAACAACCAAGACTATAATCAAGGATTTCAAGGGTACAACCAAAACTTCAACCATCCAACCAAGGGTACGATCAAGGATACAAAGGTGACCCGGACTTCAACAATTACAACCAAGGACAAGGTTATTCTTACCAAGGTCAAGGTTTCAAAGGGGACCAAGGGTTCAACAATTACAATCAAGGTCCTAATAAAGGGTTCAACAATCTTCCATACAATCAAGGACAAGTTTTTAATCAAGGATATAACAACAACCAAAACTAACAATGGTAATCAAGGGTTCAACAATTCTCAAAGCCAAGGGCAAGGGAGCTAAAATCAAGGATATGGCAATCAAGTGCAAGGACAAGGAAACAAAGGGAATTACCAAGGAGGTATAACAAAGGACAAGGCAACCGATATGACTATGGGTCCCCCTTAGCTTTGCACAACCAACCGTTTAATCAAGAACCAAATCCTCAAGCAAACATCCAAATTGGAGATTACGGGAACATGATGAAGTTAATCACCACTACTCAAGATGCGGTGAAGCAATTGAACTCCTCCTACAAGAACCTCGAAATCCAAGTGGCAACCCAAGCACTTGCTCATCCTCACAAACCACCGGGAGGATTAATGGGGTAAGGTCAATCATCTAAGGATTCTTAGGGACACCACCAAGCCCACGCAGTTTTATTGAGGAGCGGTTTAGAACTTCCGGACCCGTACCAAGACTATGACATGGAATTTGAAGAAGATTAAAATGATTTAAGGGAGGATAATGTGACAAATGAGGCAACAACAAGTGGGAAACTTCCCTTGACAAGTGATGATGATGGGTATGATGAGGATCTCCCTTATGAAGAAGAGGTGGAGGCTCCAAAAGAGGTTAAGGCTCTAAAAGAGGATGCTTCAAGAGAGGAGTCACTACGACAAATAATTGGATCAACAACGGTTAGATAAGGTAATATACCGTTTTAACACAAAACACAGAACAATTATTACATCGACCGTTGTTATTATGCACCACGGTTGTTAAAAATGCGTAACCGTTATAAAATGTAAATAACGGATTAAAATAACCATAATACAATATTAAGAACGGTTCAAAACCCGTTGTCAATAATATTGAAACCGTGGTAGCATTTCGTTGGAATGCTCTACGGAAAACTTTGACAACGGTTTTACTGAAACAAAACCGTTGTAAATTATTAAATATGACAACGTTTTATGCTTATTATACTGTTGTAAATGTCATGAATTCGACAACAGTTTAATTTTATTATCTTATATTTTTAACCGTAGCATTATGGATGAATATGTCAACGAGTTTATATTTAAATGCGACCGTTGTCAATGTACTTTTTTACCACGGTTTTGTTTTTAACCGTAATCGAATTTATAAATATTTTTTTAAAAAAATTATTTTAGCAGGTTCCAGCAGCTGCTGAAATGCTATTTTAGCAGTAACTGGTTCCGCTAAAATGTTACTGCAATATAGCATTTCAACAGCTGCGCATTGCAAAAATTCTATCCTGCTTCATCAGAATATTACACAGAATGATCTATTCAACTCAGCATCAAAATAATATAAACAGGGTGACCAAAACTAAATACACAAGGCTCTATATATACACATACATAATGAGCGGACTATTGACACTCCAGTAATTATTGGAAATAAGTGGCCCACCTAGTTCTCATGTCGGTGATGTCTTCCTTCGAATAGGCTAGGTTTTTGTTGATTGAAAGTGGAAACTACAAATCAAAATATACTTGATCAAAATAGACAGAATAAGTGCAATATTACA
>JAOWBH010167717.1:0-10824 GCA_028566215.1 Silene coronaria
TGGAGGATCTTCCAATTTTTATAGCTCAAGAACAACAAAAGTAGGTGACTTTTGTTGTGCCCAAATTTGCCTTAAATCAATGTAAGGTTTTCTAACTTATCTTATTTATTTTTTGTTGCATGCATGTTGTTAGACCACTTAATTATAAATTAATAGTTGATTTATATATTATTAGAAGTGTCTAATATTGGTCTAAGACTAACACTGCCTTCTCCATCTTCCGTGTCTTCTTCAATTCTTGGCTGATTTGTACGTCCACTATGTCCACCAAAATCGCCACGTCTCGCAGCAAAGGCGCTTTCCTCTGTTTTGTACTCCTTCATCCTCACAACCGCTTTGTGTCGTTCTTCTCGCAACACAGCTCCATATAGGGCTGTTCACTCAGTGGTCCGGACCGAAGACCGGTCCGAACCAAACCGGACCATATTTAATTCGGTCTGGTCCACGGTCCACCCTTTTCTCTACTTTGGTCTTCGGTTCGATCCTGAACCAGACCGAATGGACCGCGGACTGGATCATGGACCGAACTTACATAATAAACGAGTCTTTAAATTTCCAATATTATTAATTTTATTGTCTACTTTGTTTACACGTATTATAAAATATGTAGTTATGTATTTAGAACCAATAAGAAGATAATGTTGCTTATTTTAATCCTTACGAACTTCTTGAGTTCTAATTTCATACGCTAAACTTTGTTAATGACAAGCATATATGGTCCATTTGGTCTGGTCTGGTCTGGTCCACGCGTTTTCTAGTCTCAGCCGGACCGGGCAAATATTAATATGGTCTGGTCCTTGGTCCACCTTTTAAGACTTATTTGGTTTTCGGTCCAGAGAGTTTGGTCCGGTCCGGTCCGGTCCCGGACCAATGAACACCCTTAGCTCCATATACTCGACGTAGTGAAAGAATCTCATCCTCCATTAATATGTTGGTTTGTAGGGTATTGTATTTCACATCATCGAGACCAATAAGAAACTGGTGAACTTTCTCCTCCTCTTTCTCTTGCAAGAACGCACTTGCAGCCCCACAGTTGCACTTTGGTACTTTGTTATAGCCTGCCAATTCATCCAAGATCGTCTTCAACTTCGTGTAATACTCAGTAACATAAAGTTTTCCTTGCTTCAACTCAATCAATTCTGATTTGAGTTCGTGAACCTGAGGTGCGTCTCCAACCTCGTATCGATCTTTCAATTCATCCTAATTTCCTTTACGGTGGCCAAGAACGCTATAGAGGCATGTAGCTTCGGGTCTATAACGTTTCTCAACCACGCCTTGATCATTGCATTGCATTGTCTCCAAGCAACGTGTTCTTCGCCCTCTTTTTTTCCTCCTCTCGCTGGTTCCTTGATGTTCTCACCCAGGAACTCTAACTTGTTCTTGGAGTCAAGTCTCATCTTGACGGCCTCTGCCCCACTATCATAGTTGTCTCCATTGAATATGGTCTAAGTAATCATAAAACTCGGACTATCCGAGAGATGCAAGTAGAGGGGAGACGACTGTGCTATTGTCATTGATGCCCCTCCCTTCTTGTCATTGTTTTCGTTTGTCATGACTGCTAGGTTTTTCTTTTCCTAACACAGCTCTGATACCATGTAAAATTATATGAGGAAATTTTCTCTATTTCTTATTCCAAACAATGATGCGTACATTGGTTTATATACAAAACATACATGAGGTGAACCTAGAAATATGGAAATATAATTACAAAGGAAATAAGGAAAAATAGAACTAAGAAAATAATTACATATTACCCACAATATTCCATAATTCTCATTAATGTGGTTATGTGGTTTACATGTTATATTTTCATTGAGAAGACGGTCATTCGAGCCTCTCTTCCTCCGTTTTTCCTCCTTTTATTTTCAATAAAAGATAACTTCATTTGTAAAAGGTACCAACTTCGATTCCCGACCACCTTGACATTTTACTCACGGTCTGCTACTGGTTATCCATGTATGAATATATGTTGAAAGTTTTATGGTTATTCTCTCAGTCCGATCACTTGTTTATCTTTGACAAAAAAATACCTCCTACAAAAGATATGCACCCCGTAAAATGTAAACAAATAAATGGGCTGAGGCAGTATTTGTTACTACCCGGTATTTCATAAAATCACGACGAATTTGCCATATAACTAAAGGGATGCAATAATGCCACGAGATATTATGTTAACGCCACAAATATTATTGCTATATGAACACTACAAGTTTTCCATTTACGGCCTTGTTTGTCGTGGCAATAAAGGAATTGGTTGTGGCAATATTAATTCCCTAAATAAAATGGCCATTGAATCTAGTCTAGAGTTAACCGTAAGATAAGGACCTAAACTTTGTCAAATTTTCCATTTAAGGATCTGAACTTCGAAATTTTACAGTTAAGGCACTCATACCCTACTTCTGTTACGTTTTCCATTAATCAAATACTAAACCAATATTTTCTTTTCTCCAAAATAAAATCAGACGCTTACTTTCCTCATTCTCATCTCTTACTTAGAGAACTATGAAGAAAGTATAGCTAGCAATTAGCAACCTCTCTATGTAGTTGAAAGTTGTCTAAACTATTCTATTACCTCTATTTTCTAAGCAAAATGATTGTGAGAAGCTTTGGTATGTAGAAATAGAAGATGATTTTCAGATTTTGGATTGAAATCTGCAAATTGTGATATGAAGGTACCGTTTTCCTGTTCGCACACCAAGTGTCCGATGAATTGCATAAATTGATTTGAAGCATTCAAGCAACAAATCCTTTATTGCAGATCACAATACCGTATTAGAAATTGATAAAGTACAAGTTAGTGTAGATTAAAATTATAAGTTATTGATCAAGAAATTGGTTCCGAAGAGATTAGTACAAAAGTACAAGACCTCAAGCAAATGTTAAGAAAATCTAAATTGAGGGGCAAATGTATTGCTTTTGAAGGTTTGTTTCAAGTGGCAGGAAAATTGTGTGTGTGCTAGATAGTGAAGAACTGAAAGACAAATGTTATGTGAGTTCCGTTATCGGGTTTTTATATAAATTTGACCAAGATTTCAATATACATATTGAATAAGAGTCAGCAATACGGTGTGCGAACGTATTGTGATCTGCAATATATATAAAGGATTTGTTAACATTACACAGAAATTTGGCCAAGATTTCAATATACAAATCCTTTATTGCAAATCCTTTATTACATATAGTTGCTTTTTCCATATTCAAGCAACAAATCCTTTATTGCACATCACAATACGTATTTCAATATACTTTTTTCGTTAACATCTTTGTTTCCATTTATGTGTAATGTTAACGGAAAAAGTGACGATGTTAGTCTTTCGTTCCTTAACTGTAAAGTTATAAAGTTCAGGTCCTTACCTGGAAAAAAACTGATAGTACATGTCCTTTTGTTTAGGCTAACTCTCTAGTCTATAAATAAAAGAATGTACAACAGTAAAGATCGCTTCCATCCTTGGCATAATCTAAGTGCACACATTCTTCCTTGCTCTATAACTATATTAATAGCATTTCCTTCCACCATTTGTCATTAAAGACGATGTGTAGCACGACGGTAAGGCCCGGTCCAAACCCAAACAACACACCCCAATCTAACCCTACTCCTGTTGTAGCCTTCCCCTCTTCCTAGGAATTCTGCCTCATCTCGTCGAGGATAAATAGAACACATGTGCTAGACATGTTACCAAATTCGCGCTACACCATTCCTTGTTGCGGCCAATGTTTTAGGCCTCGACCTAGTCTAAGATTGTTGGGCCGCCGAGGTGCGCGATCCAGAAAATCGAATTCTGGTCACTATTGTCATGTGGGCTAAAGGCTTCTTCAATGGCATCATCTATGTGCTTTGAAATAAGTCAGGGACATCTTTCAATAAGTAAGGCCCATTTCTAAAAACTGACCATTAATTGCGCCCTATGATTTCGGTAAATAGTTCGGGCTGTCCAAATGATTTTGAAGATGGGCCGCTCGATTGACTCGTCCGGGTCCGAAACAACAATAACCACCCATCCCCATTTCGAAAGAGTATGGCCCACCATTGAGTCTGAGCGTGCTTCCGTAGGCCCACGAAAACAAAAGACGGTAATTTCGTCAGGACAACTAAAACCCTTGAACCCTTGTTATTCTCAACTACGTACTTGGCAAGTCTAAGGACCGTGCCACCAGTGAAGCAACCTTGTTGGTAGAACATGAACCGACAGACCGATCGAGGGTCTATGCCCGAGGAGCTTGGTGAGCTGGTAGTCGGCCCCAGACATGTCAACACTCGAGGGTGTGCACATGATGACATGGGTGATTTTTGACTTAAGTTGGCCATACTCCTTGATTGCTTTCATCGCGGCCTCTTTTCCCAACCTAGAAACCTCCGCCACGACAATGTCTTGGCGAATGAGAATGGGTCCCTTGTATATGAGGTTTGCATATATTTAAGAGGTTTGTCTGTTACTATGTAGAGGTTTGTTGTTCAAAGGTTGTATTTTTGGTGATGTAATATAGAACAAACCTCTATTGCTAGTGCCCTTATGAACTTATAACCTTCCTAGCCATAAATTAACCAAACTACCAGATTTATCAAGAGTACTAGACATTTGGCAACAATCCCACAAACTGTGTCTAGGAAAACGCCAACACAAAATTCTCAAAGTTATTTCATCTACTCAGTACTGGAACGGTTGGACCACCTTATCAAGTATATATACTTCAAAGAGGAACTTTTCGAATGCTCTTATTGAATGTTTAGTTTTGCCTAATACTTAAAGAATAAAATAATGAAAAAATGAAAAAGATAAAATATTAGCAATGTGCGTTATTTTTCTTTTGCAATATATATTATGGAATTCTAATTTATGAACTAGAAGAGTAGTTGATAGTAGTTGATAATAATCAAAACTCATTAATTCATTAGTTTATATAATATAGTCCACAATTACTGTATTAATGCAGCGTTTATGTTTTACTTGAATTGATTATGCCGCAATCTATGTGTGTTTTTTTGGCTTCTGAGCTACAAGTGTACATTCGCCTATGAGATTAACATTTGGTTTTATCGTGGTTTTTATCTACTATATATTCTCTCCGACCCAAATCAAAGGTAACATATGGGAAAATGGAGAATTTAAGGTGGAAAAATAAAGGGTAAAGAGGGAAAAATAAGTGGGTTGTGTAATTGTAAATTTAATTGTGGGTTGATTGGTGGGCCATATAATGACATTTTTGTGTAAATATCAAATTGATATAAGGATAACTTTATAATGTTGTTTGCCAAATAAGGTATGTTACCATTGATTTGATCGACTGTTTATAGTAAGTGTTACCTTTAGTCTGGGTTGGAGGGAGTACATAAGGATTAACAAGGAAAATCGTATACAATTAGATACTCTCTTTGTCCAATGCAATCATTTATTTATCTTAAGAAAAATGGAGGAGAACATTTGAGGGTAGTGTTATTAGATTACAGTAGACAATAATGGAATTAGATGATCAAATAACCTATTAAAGGCATGCTTAATATAGGAAAATAAACAAATGAATGAGACACCGTAAAATGAAAATGATAAACAAGTGAGCGGGGCGGATGGAGTAACCCTAAAGTTTACGCAAACGTGTCCTTCAATTCATAAAACAAAAATTAATTTTTTTTATTTGAGTCTTTGTTGTTTATATAGTTTATATATTTAAGGGATTTGTTATGGTTAAAAACTTTTAAGTGTGATCCAAGTGGTATTTTATATTCACTCCTAATGTACGTTATGGCGATCGATTGACTTTGATTTTAAGATGCGAGTATACAGACTGAGAACTTAACTCCAGAGTTGTTTACCCCTCCTTCTAACATAATTTTCTTATTGTTATAAGAGATTCATAAGTATTTCACTAAAATTTGAGAAAGACGGTCAGTTTTTCGTACTGTTTTATTTAAATTTTGATTGATTTTGTGAATATTTGAAGATATCGTACTCCGTTAATTCTCATATCACTATGCTAATATAATCTATCAGTCTTTGTGGGGAGTGAGACTCAGAGTCATCAGATAAAGGCCATTGTATTTAACAAATTGCTCCTATATCTTATTCTTAATAAAAGTAATAGTTAGAGTTATGAGTGTCATAAGTTGTTACGTGTGATTTTAAATCATATATATATTCATATCGTGCAATTTTAGGACAAGTTGATTCAAACAAATTAAAATTGTGTTAATTAAGTATCAACAAAAGTTTTTTTTAAGTTAGATCATCTTTTACATGTCCGACGCTAAACATTTTGCTCTACCCAAAAGAGCAATCAACACCATGGCCAAAATATAGGTATATATTCATTTCTAAATGCTTTTAAAGTAACAATTTCAAGATAAATATTTCAAAATTATTTTTTAATATTACCTGACCAACGGCCGGGCATGAACACTAGTTAAATTAATACAAGGAATATTTAGTTTCAAATTTGCAATGGTACAATAACTTCGTTTATGTCGTACAACATACTCTGTAGTTACTCCTTTTACTAGAGACGATATTGAATACTAGTGTCAGTTATCTTGTGATTCACCAATGTGGCCTTGTCTTAGTCGATTTACAGTAAAAATACGATAGCTTAAGTGTTGCGACCTTAACATGATTTCCAACAGAAGCTTATTAACATCATACATTGCTCCGTGATGCGTACCAACAAATGAATCTCAAAGGCCCCATTATCATCTTAACGTTGACTTTATTAATAGGCTTATTCAAGTAAATTAAGCATTGGCGAAAAACAAAGTCGTAGAAATATCATAGTACCAGTTCGTCTATGGGAGATTGGGAAACAGTAGTACAAACGTACAGTACACAATGATCTCGACCATAATACTCTGCTCAATTTCTCTCGAATGGTATGTACTATTTAGTATTTAGATTCTTGAACGCAGGCAATTTTGTCAGTCGAGTCTGGATTTAGACTTGACCTTGACCGGCATTGCTGTGGTGTGCCACCCAAAGCAAACGACACAGTAGATAGAGTTCCAATCATCATAAATCATAAATAGTTAAATACAAGTGGGCTTATGGCTTGGTACCAAGACCAAGTGACTCTTCATAGCTCATAGGCCCACAAAAAGAAAAAGAAAAAAGAAATGCAGTAATTTCAGAGCACACAACAACGGACACTTGTGCAGCCTTGTTGAGCATTGTAATGCAAGCAAAACAAGGAGCTTGGCGAGCTGGATGTCGGCCCCGGGTATGTTGACATAAGAAATTGTGCACATAATCGTCAACTTCAGTTGTCCCCATTCCTTGCTCACTTTCATCGTTCTTTTGAAGGAACTCTAGTACTCGTACATCGTTGTCTTATTAATCGCTACCTTTACAGAATTACAGTGAAACATTACGACTATAAATTGATAGTAAGACGTCTTCCAGAATACATGAACCATTCAACAGACTTGTTGATTTAAGCACTTAATGTTGGAGTTGAATAAGCTTAAAATTGGCCAAGATGTTTTGAGTTTTAGCTTCACTAGAAACTTCGAAAGTGCACAATCATAAAAACTGCTGAACCAGAGCCAAGGCAATTCAGAATTTCAGATCAGTGCCCTTATTCTTAGCCAAATTGAATCTAAACTGACTTGTGCTCATGTAAACAAGATTTGAGCTAACTTTGAAGATTCGAGCAAGCTCGTCTAACTCAGACTAACACATGAAAGCACAGTCCACACAACAAAGTTATTAGGCCGCTCCCACGCACAACAGCATACTTATTTGTTTGCATCATCATTGATCTTAATAATTATTCCAAATAATTTCAATAGTCAACAATTCAACCACAATTATCAGACCATTCATTGATCTTAATCAACGGAACACCAAACATTCAACAGAGGGGACTGACAGTATAGAATCCACACAAAGAACACCAAACATTCAACAGCCGAAACTGTCAGTATAGAACATTCAACAACGGAAACTGTCAGTATAGGGTATAGAATCCACCAAAAAACACCATTCAAGTGATTCAACAGAAAAATCTGACAGTATAGAACCTACACACAGAATTTAATCAGGAGAAATTGCTATTCTTTCAGGTATAAATGTAGAATCCAGATGTAGCTCAACAATAATAACAACTTATTATCGGGCAACGATGAACACTTACAAGAGAAAAAATGAAGATAAATGGGAAACCCCATCCACCAGCTTCTTTCTCCATATTTAGTTTCCCAGACAAGTAACAGTGTCAACCATCAAAATCGGTCGACACCTGACTAAATGTCTGGGTTAATCATATGACTAATACAGAAAAGCTACACAATCTCCTTAATTAATTGTCAATAACATAGATTCACTAATCGCCAATATAGAGTCCAATGTACCTCGGGATGTCACGTATCGACATAACAAGGTAACGAGAACACCGTCTATTTTCCAGACAATAAACGGTCTATCACAGTATTAGTAATAAACACCTGCCGATGTCTGGGTAATTTACGTGTACAATCAAATGAAACAGATTTTATATCGATATAGGGTCCAAATGTAACTCATGTAGCCACGTATAAACACTACTGAGGCAACGAAAGGACACTATACTTAAATTTTCCAAACAATAAACGGTTTATCACTGTATTCATGATAAACACCTGCCTATGTCTGGGTAGCTATTTTGTATTTCCTCCGTCCCGATCATTTATTATCTTTTCATTTTCACCCAACAAAATTAAGCAAAAAAATGGCAGACCGACAAAATTAAATACCTAGAAATAAAAATTAGTTTTAATACTCCTTTCGTTTCAATCATTTACCTTTGATTAAAATAATCAAATCAGAAAATAATAAATGATCGGGACAGAAAGAGTATTGGTCAAAATGGAGCTATAGAACGATTGGTAGGGGAAAAGGGGGGATTTAAAGATGAACTCCATAACCCTTGACTTACAGGGTTATGGAGTTAGCAGCGGAATGAAGGTTTTCTTTGTACTTATAGAAGAAGAGTTTTTACTGGTTTAGGGTTCATTTAGGTTTGTTTGTCATTGGATTCGAAGCCCATTGGTTATTGGGCCATTTAATCAAGGCTCATGGGTTGAAATCACTCTCATCTGTTGTACAGTAACTCTCCTATAAGACCGTCCAATAATATAGGACGGACCCAATAAAAGAAATTAGCCCATACAAAAGAGTGGTATATAAGTATACAATAACTTTCTTATAGGACCGTCCTATAGCATAGGACGGGCCCAATAAAAGAATTAGCCCACTGAAAAATAAGAATCAAAAATAAAATAAAACCCACGACTCTCTGTAACCTCCCTCTCCAATAAAACAGGTCAATCTCATGTTATAAACTCCATCCCCACCAAGCTACCAGGCTGCCACCTCCTTTGTTCATGCCCCCACCAGCCTGCAAATCTGAAATCACTGAACATATAAACTTTTCAGCCATTACCTTCGCCCCACACCGTATCTCATTGCCCCTTCATAGAATCATGTCGACGGGAACGAACCGGGCCGGAAATGTCACAACTATGGAGATGTCCTCTCCCAGCCACGATGATGACGATCACCAACGATTAGGTTTGAAGTCTGATGGTTTTAACTCGATTAATCGTGTATTAGTATTGAAAACTTTTGAGTTTTAAATGTTGTGGGTTTTCTATTTGAACTCAATTATTCCACATAAGCATGTACATCCGTTTCAGATTAAATATTACTGTATTACTTCAGCTTTTAAGATTGAAATTCATTTCTGATAAATTCTAAAAAATTGTTTTAACTTGAATACTCTTATTTTTATGTTGACAACTTTGAATTTTAAGTTGAGAATTATGGGTTTCAAATTACTGCATTGCATATATTTAGCTCATAAAGCATCTAAGTTTTAAACTTAAAACTCCTAGAGTTATCTTTGAAACTTCATATAATTGTGAAGAAAAGTGAAGGTGTTATTTTTTAATCTAAAGTTTTTAGATAATAACCGTCAATTTTAGTTTGGAAATCGAAGGTTTTAAGTAAGAAATTCAGGGCATCCAGATGTATATTTGTGTGTAAGTTACGTGCGGCGAGGGTAGTCGACGTCTTGACGCTGATTTTTTGAGTTCACATCAATGGTTGGGATGACAATCAACATGAGCAGTTGAGAAAGGTGAAGACATGGTATAAAACTATAAATCGTGGGAATAAAGTTGGTTTCTGGATGTTTAAGTGTTTTTTCCTTTTGTATTGGGCTTATAGTTAATGGGCCGGTCTTATACTAAGAGACCGTCTTATATAACAATTTGTGTAACATTATAGTAATAGTGGTTTTATTTTTGGAGTTGTCACGGTAATCTGGTAGTTGGCACTTCGTCGGAATGTCAAGCGACAAAAAGTAGTGACTTAAATAATGATATTATCACGTAAAAACCTCCGCTTCGTTTAGGAGTATTTCGACCCTTACATTTGCTTCAGGTTTCACGGAGTTTCTTGCAAAGATTAAACTATCGCTTCACTCATAATTCCATGCAAAGTAAAGAGTCACTCTAAGCCACAATCAACAATAAAACGACCACGAAACACATAAAAGGCCAAAAGGGTACGAAATAACGGGAAATATCAATTTCAATAACTTAATGAAATATTGTCTTAAACTAAATTTATGGTTGTAGTGATAAAAATTTGTAAAAAAAAAAAAAGTACACATCCCACTGTTACGATCTTTTAAATTAATTGGTCACTTAATTTTTGTTAGCACTAGCAAATTACAGTAACTAAATTCACACGTTTATTGCAAACACAGAAACTAAGCACTGAATGTTCGAGATGCAAATCAATCAATATATATATATATATATATATATATATATATATATATATATATATATATATAATA
>JAOWBH010167728.1:0-19523 GCA_028566215.1 Silene coronaria
ACTTGTATGAATAAATGTATATAATAGGTATTTATTACAAATAATAGAGTTTCCTTATTTAAATTGTGCACTTTAGAGAAAAAATTTAATGAAGACTTAATCTTTTACTAGTATATTGGGGATTATAATGATTCAGGTCGATATCTAAACATATGAAGTAACTATGGTTAATAAATGTGTTAATTTTACTGAAGTTGGCCGGTGTGAGTGGTAAGGGCTCTCATCTCTTAAACAAGTGGTCAGGGGATTTTGATAATGACGGATTAATTTAAAATGTGACAATAACAGGAAAAAATGCGTGGCCAGAGCTAGTAGGGACAAATGGGAAGTTGGCTGTAGAGACAATCGAAAGAGAGAACGGACTTGTGAAAGCAATAGTCGTGCTGGAGGGCTCAGCTGTCACTGAAGATTTCAGATGTGATCGGGTTCGGGTTTGGGTCGATTCTTACGATATCATCGTTCATCCTCCGGTCATTGGTTGATTGATTACGCATCACGCATGTATTCACTAAACGGAGTAAACGTCAATAGAAGGGAGGGGGATCGAACCTGAGACCTATTGTCCACAATACCTCCGTCTTAACCATTAGACTAAGACATCTTCGGTATAGAAATGATTAGTTATAAAACAAACCTCGAGATAAATCAATCCTTATTTTTCATCGTCTAATACTTTTTATCTACACGATACCATCCATCCATGACACTATCTTACTTTCCAAAAAGTTTTACACCATTTATGTCCTAATTCTATCTCCCATATGTCCATATTATTGACTTCTTCAAAATGCCTTAAAATAGAAAATGACCAATAACCTCTAAAACAACACATACAAACATAAAATAATCCAATTTTGATGATATAAAACCCCATCTTTCTACTCCACAATAACCAAAGTCTATGACTTTTTCACTCATAGCTTTGCTCCAATTATATCCATTCCTACTTCCCTCATTTGCTTCCCCCCACTTTCATACATACACTAAACACAATGTTCCAAAATCCATTAACCTATACTCTCAATTATCACACTACTATCCAATCCTATTAAACCTACGACTACCCAACATAATCGCAAAATAATTTGGAGTCGACTGACATAAAACATCTTTTAAAACCAAAAACTGTCCCTGAGTGATTGCACACTCGAAACTCCAAATACCCACATAAGAAAAGAAAAACACATACTCCATATTTTTAACCAACAATTTTGTACCCATAACTCTCATCAATGGCTGTAGTAAGCATTGAAAAGAGCATTTGGGCAAGTGTAATAGACATAACAAAAAATGCCCAAGAAAAGGGTAGTGATCCTGCTATTTGGGCAATGCAAATTTCAATGATTTTGAATTCTTCTGAACCTTCAATTGAACTTGCCCATGTCCTTGTTTCCCACATTTGTTGGGACAATAATCTTCCTATTACTTGGAAGTTTCTCGAATTTGCCTTAACTTTCAATTTGGTCCCACCTTTTCTTGTTCTTGCCCTTTTATCTACTAAGTATGTCCCTTGATTTTATCTAATTTTTTTTTTTTTTTTTTTAATTCGAGTTATGTACTTTGTTGTATGTTTAATCATTTCGGGTCATTCGGAAATAAAGTATCTATTCCGTTACGAGCACAAGGGTAAGACTGGGTATATTCGACCAATCATTATGAAGTGTGAAAGATGAAATTTTGATTGACTTTGTCAATCTGATGGATTTTTGTCAATGTTTACATAATTGTTATGTCAGTATGTCACTGTCAAACTGTTAAATTGGTCTATGGATGTTTGACAGTTTTCTGACACTTGAGATCTGTATATCAGTCAATTTATAATATATTTTTTATATTGTTTAATTCATCACTGTGATTTTCTGGATATATTGAATGATATTTCTCAGGAATGTTTTTTTGTCTTGGTTGATCATATCTGAAAGCATGATAGTAACCGTGCTATGATGTTTTACTGAAGAAACTTGATGGGGGATAAGTTGGTAGAATTTGGTGTCGTCGGATTTTACTTTGATGTCATGAAATATGATAATGTTTTGATGTAAATTAAAGGAAAACATCGAAAGGAATACATGAAGTTGATGTCATGCCATGTTTTTTTCTTGCCAAAGAAATATATGATTCTGAGTAGGTAGAAGTTGCTGTCTATGTTTGTCTAAATCTTAATAGAAGGATTAGGTTACCTACCTATGGACCTCCCACAACTGTGCCATCGGAATTACTTAATGTTTAATTCTTTCCTCTCCGAAATGCTGGTAATGTTTGATAATAGCTGAGTTTTGCTAATACCAGCATGAATGTAGCTTTTAGAAATGGATTTGAATTTGCAGTATAAATGACTATTTCTAATACTTCCCTGGTTCTATGTGACACTATGTAGCAGCGTGTTGCATGCCCAACATTCCGACATTATGACATGAAACAACACTTCATTTTGACCTGATAGCATGAAACTTAAATAGCCAAGTTTAACACAGGACACTTTGTTGTGTCCAACACTTCTTGTTCCTTGTTTTCGGATCTACTTCATTGTCCTAAAACGAAGCTTCCTATTGTTATTGGACTTCTCGTTCCATGTATTAGCATTGAAGTGTGTTGAACCTTGAACCACACACACTGACATTGGCCAATTTTGTTTTCACAGGGTCTTGCCATGCCGCAAGTCTCACCCTGCCGGATACAGGCTTTACATGGAACTATTGAAAATATATGCGTTGAAGTTGAATTCTCATTCTCACATCCATCAACCACATTTTCAGAAGTAAGTTTTGAATTTATTTAGCTAAGGAAGGTGACAGTTCTGTAGAGCTCATCACCTTGGTCTTTGGTCCTTGGTTTCCGAATTTTTTCCCCTTAACAGTTTGTTGGCAATCACAATTGCAAATTTCATGATATTTAAAGTTAAAAAAGTAATTTTGGAAGGCTATGGTGATTAGTACAACTTTGTGAATGAATTGTGGCAATATCTTTAAGGGAAATATGATGTAAACATATTGCATATGACTTTCGATCTACTTTCTGCATTGGTTAGCCTGTTACATACACTATACCTCTGTGTGTCAAAAACTTTGAAATCCTACTTCTAAATATCATTATGGTAGATGAATTTGAGATTTCAGAATACCAATCGGTGGAACTTATCTATGCTAGATCATATATTGGCTAGTACTTGAGGTGTTGTGAGTTCCTTGTTAAGGACCTACAAATGAGGTACCAATGGATAAGATCTGGATTCGTATGGCATTGTCGATGTTATGTCCCTATAAGCATCTGGATTGCTTGCACCAGGTGGATTCTTGCCGAGTGCTTATGCTTCCTCAATGATGCATTATATAAATGTTTCCTTTGTTTTCATATGGATGGTTGAATGATTAATTTTTATATATGTTTTTCTTCTTTCTTTATTGCAGAGTCATGACATCTATTGACCACGTACTTGGGCTTTCTCAGATCTTTGGCTCTAAAGAAAGTGAGCCAGAGGTTCTTTTGGTTGGATTTATCTTTACCATAGTATGGCAGCTTCTTGATGCATTACTAGATGATGAGGGGTTACTGGATCTTATCCCGGAAAAGAAATCCATTTGGACAACTTCTTCTAAAGGCATGGTCGTGGATACGTTTATGGACTTCGACGAGAAGAAATTTGAACTTCTTGAGAGGTTAAAGAGCTTGAATTCTGCGTTGGCAGTTGAGATTATTGGACTATTTCTTCAGAATGGAATTATTTCCCGAATTCTTCACTTGGTGCACCATAACATGTGAGCTTTTGACTTCTTCTATTCATCTTTTTATGTCTCTTTGAGAATTTCAAGACGACGCTGATCTTGCTCATTAACGGCAAATGAGATTGGTTGAATCATTAAATACAACCTTTGTCAGTACCTTCCTTAAAGTGCTATTGGTAGCCTCACATTTGTTAATTATCATTTTGAATTGATTAAATCATGAATCTTCTACTAGAGTTGTTTTGTGTCCATCTGCAAGGAAACACTTGGTTGCGTTGGTGTGAATGCCATTTTTAAATACAATGAATCAGGAAAGGGAATGAAGAAAGACCTGAATTTGAGCAAACGAAAAATAGAAGTTTTGACAGTTTCATTGAGATCGTCTTTTAGTCTTTTGTAACATTTTGATGTTAGCTTTTTGTAAGCCAGGAACAGTGAAACTTCGATCAATTTTCGCGATGAAATCTCCTATGCTTTTGTTGCATTTTTTAAATCTACTTTTATAGAAGGGAGGTGAGCTTTATGTAAATCCTTATTCAAAGGAACCATGAAACTTTTATCCATTTTCCTGATGAAAACTCCTACGTTTTTGCTGGCATTGTTAAATTACGACATAACATATAGAAGGGAAGTGAGCTTGATGTCAATTCGTGCTCAAAGCTGTTTGTTAAAATTCAAAAGGGGTGGTATGGCCATATCCGAAAGCAGAGAGGGCGCCCATTTCGCGAGTCCAGGGGAACTCCATCTTTCCTAAACCAATTGGCAACAGGAGGAGAACCCCTAGGTCTTATAAAATGAGGCACTCTCTACTTCTCTACCAATGTTGGACTTCACATGTGGGTTTCTTGCATCAACACCGATCCTAAGCTAGGAACAATAATACTTTGTCCATTTTCTTCATGGAACTTCTCTGCTTTTGTTGCATTTAAAAAGATCTGGCTTTGAAAAATATCTTATACAAGAGAAGTGAGCTTGATGTCAACCTTTGTTACAATCTGTTTTTAATTTGGTGCAATGAAACTTTGATCCATCTTCATGATAAACATCTGCAACACTTTTGTAGCATTTGCTATAATGCTTTTTTGTTTTTGTTTTGCGTTGGCTTTGTAACGTTATGACGTACAGAAGAGAAGTGAGCTTGAGTGCTTGACGTCAATCCTTGACACTGATGTCAACTAAGTTAATCATCTATCATGATTATCTTTGCCTGTCTCATGCTTTCTATGCTGTTGAACAAAGAATTGTGCCTAAAAATAATTGTTGATTCGTTACTGTTTTATGGCAGGCCAAAACATTGGGGAACTTTTATCCAACGATTAGAGTTGCTAGCGACAAACTCATCAGCATTAAGAAACTCAGAATATTTAAGCCCTAAAGCGCTTATTCAGTTGACTGCCGAGGCTAACAAAGTATCATCTCAGGAATACAAGAAGTCGTTGAATGGGTTTGCTGCTGTAACGGCTTATGGATCACTGTCTTCTCCTGCTCCTGCTGGTTTTTATCAGGAGATTGGTCATTCATCTATGTGGCTTCCCTTAGACGTGATTTTAGAAGATGCTGTAGATGGATATCAAGTTACAGCAGCAAGTGCTGTGGAGACCATTACTGGTACATAATACTTTTGTGACAAGAGGTTAGCTGAAATATTTTACACTATCTCCTGTCTGAGTGTGATGAAAATACTTTTTGTAGGTTTGGTGAAGTCCCTTCAAGCTATCAATGATACACCATGGTATGATACTTTTCTGGCCTTATGGATAGCTGCTCTCCGATTTGTTCAAAGGGTAAGATAATCTGTTCATTTGCTCCTTTCACATCCTCCACCCTTCATAAAGTCCAAATGCTGCTTTCTATGCGACTGATTGATTTATTGAAGTTTAATGAAATAGCTGTCAAACCCATTGGTATGATTTGTCATGTTTTGGTTGAACTAGTAATTATTGCAGAGGATATGTTCCCTCAATCCCTTGTAAATAAGAGTGTGATTTAAAAATTAAAATTTTATAATGGAAGAATTGGAACAGTGATTTCCATTTCCATCAAAGCTAATGACTCAATTTTTTTTGGTAATGGACACTAAATTGGGAGCAATTCTTTTTATTGTGATGTGGCAGTCATTCAATGCTATGTTTGATACATTTGTTTTATCATGGGTCGTCCAAAAATGGTCTCTATGTGCTGTTAAAACAGTGGTAAGCTTACATACGGCAGGCACCCACGTACCCCTCTATCTGAGGGAGCCCTTGAGACATTAGGGTGACTTTTTTAAGAAGAGGGAAGCACATTTTGTAGCTTCTTTTATCTAACCAGAAAATATTCTGGTTTCGTTTGTTATCAATGTTCAATTAAAATAGTTCCTTGGCCTGTGTAGTGTGTATTAATGGGTGTCCCAATGTGATTAAACTATTGTAGGAGCGGGATCCAATTGAGGGCCCAGTTCCTCACCTTGATACTAGAATGTGTGTTTTGTTGTCTATCATTACCTTGGTTGTGGCTGATCTCATTGATGAGGAGGAAAATCGTGCTGATGAATCAAAAGGTTCAACTAATCATTGGAAAGAGAAAAAAGACTCCAACACACGCCGCAAAGATTTGGTTTCCTGCTTGCAAATACTATCTGATTATTGGAGTTTGCTAACACCTCCTCAATCTGTCGTTTCATCTGCCAATGTGGCTGCTGCAAAAGCAATGATGTTCGCTTCAGGCATTGACGTAGGAAGAGGATATATAGACTGCATCAATGTGAAAGATTTGCCAATTAACTGCTGTAAGTAATATATATGAGAACCTTTTTGAATATTGGCCTGCATATAGAAGTATCAGCGATTGCTGCCCATTGTCATCTACTGCGGAGTGGAACTACTAATTTGCAAAATTCCTTCATGATGTACCCTAATTGTTTCATTAATCAAATTCATCAATTTGGCCTGCGACTTTCCTGTCTTTTACCTTCTATCCATTTAAAGCCTGTTAGATGAATTGTAAACTCATCTTAATTTTGGCGTTTCATAATCTCTGACACGAACTAATTGTCCCTCCAACAAGTAATGTACTATGATAAGAATATAAAGCTACGCTTACAGATTTAGTCAATTTAATTAGAAAATCAAGGGATGCTTGCTAGTTGTTACTGTTGTCCAATGTGGATTGAATAAATTGAGGCAATAGTACATCATTTTAGTCGTCTTTCTCTTTCATGATAAACTTACCCGAAAGGCTGAAATGATAATATTTTGCCTTCACCTGCCTGGATTTCAAATTGGAAGATACAGAAATTTCGGTCTTGTTTGAGCTGGAAATTCTAGTAAGACCATCTATGATTGACCCTCTTAAAGCATCTTCCCTGTTCACTCTTTCTTGAAGTTTGATTGTATGTATAATTGAAGTTTGAAATTCAAACCTCAAAGATACTATGAGGGTTACTTTGTTTCAGTCCATCAACTTAACAGTAGCAGATACAAAATTTAATAATCAAGTACCAAAGAAATAGCTTCATAATACTCCGTATGTGTGAATTAACCTTGTTGACGCATGTGAAAGCTTAGATGGCTAATATTGACATCAGTAGCAGGTTTTGATATGATATTTATTATCTTTTGCAGCTGGGAACATGCATCACCTAATAGTTGAAGCTTGCATAGCTAGAAATCTACTTGATACGTCAGCATACCTATGGCCAGGCTATGTAAATAGGCTAATCAATCAGTTCCCTGGTCTAGTGCTTCCTCAAGTGCCTGGTTGGTCATCATTTATGCAGGGAGCTCCGCTTACACCTATGATGATCAATGCTATGGTTGCAGCTCCTGCTTCAAGGTATACTCAACAGTCAACAATTGCATCGTGAAAAATCTTCACTGTGAATTCATTAAAATCGAAATGCAGCTCATGTCCTTTTTCAGTTATTACTTGTAGAATATTTGGCTCTTTTTAAATTAATTATCCAACTATAAAGGAACTGAGGTTGAGCTCATACATTTGATGGAAGTTTAGCAGAGTTGGAGAAAATTTTTGACCTTGCGGTAATTGGATCAGAGGATGAGAAGATATATGCAGCTACAATACTCTGTGGAGCATCCTTGATTCAGGGCTGGAACTTGCAGGTACTCTCTCAGTTTGACTAGGTATTTTGCATTTTTTCGGTATGTTTCACTGAGTTCTTACTCATCTGCTTTTGGCAAATAATGTGTAAGCACGTGAGTATCTTTTTTTATCTCTTGCATCCACTCTTTAAAAAAATGTACCAAATCAAAGTGTAAAGTACCCAATGATATTGAAGAAGGATGATGTATTTGTCCCTGAACTATAGTATGAGTGTATGACTTATTGGTAACACATATGATCTGTCTTGCAGGAGCACGTTGTTTACTATATCACCAGGCTATTGGCTCCACTGGCTCCTGCTGATTATGTTGGGAATGACAGCCATCTAATAGCATATGCTCCGATGCTTTTTGTACTCGTAGTTGGAATTGCGCCTGTTGATTGTGTACAGATTTTCTGTTTACATGGCATGGTATGCTTCATGTTGCCTGATAGTTTTGTTTACAATTTGTTGAAATAATGGGAAAAAGGAAGGGTGTAAATGTCTAATGGATGAAATGCGCAAGTAAAGGCAAGTGGATGAAGTGATCAACACTGCAAGTCTGCAACCCACATGTGGAATTAAAACTCCTATGAATTGACTTAATGTCATTGTTGCAATTCATGAATGGATGGAGTATGTACTAATTATGGTTCCTAGTCGTTGTTGCGTAGGGGACAGCTTATAGGGCTACTGATACTATTATAATCTTGCTCATACTTTGTTTTAAAAGAGTCCATGTTTTGGACTTTTGGTATGTGCCAATGTAACATAGCCCAACTTGAGATTTCTCTAATCCCTATATGCTGCACTTACAACCTCGCTCTTCTACAGGTTCCTCAACTTGCTGCTTCATTGATGACAATATGTGAAGTTTTTGGATCGTGTATCCCTAATGTTTCATGGACAGTCAACGGGGAAGCAATTTCTGCTCATTCGGTTTTCTCGAATGCTTTTGCTCTGCTTTTAAAGCTTTGGCGGTTCAATCATCCACCTCTGGACTATGCTGTTGGAGATGTGCCACCTGTCGGATCTCAACTTTCTCCTGAGTATCTCTTACTAGTACGCAACTCTCTGCTTGCGTCTTCAGGAAATGTTTTCAAGGACCGCAATAAAAATAGACTATCAGCTGTGGTTAGCGCGTCATGCCCAGAACCCATATTTGTTGACAAGTTTCCGAAATTGAAGGTTTGGTACCGGCAGCATCAAGCCTGCATTGCAGCCCCCCTGTCGGGTCTTCTTCCTGAGAGTACAGTGCATCAGATCGTGAATGTTCTTCTTAATATGATATTTAGAAAGATAAATAAAGGAGGCCAAGCTTCTGCTTCTGGCAGTAGTAGTTCTACTGGGCCATCTAGTGAAGACAGTACTGTAAGACCCCAGTTACCTGCTTGGGATATTCTGGAAGCTGTTCCCTATGTCGTTGATGCGGCCTTAACAGCCTGTGCTCATGGCCAGGTCACTCCTCGTGAACTAGCTACAGGTATGTTATTGGATTTTGGGGGTGTCCATGACTTAACTCATCACACCCATGATCTTTCTTTATGTTATGTGTGTTCATTATTGTTTGTTAACCCATTCATTCAACTTACATCTTCCTGCACATCTTTTCAATTTTTGATATTTTTATTAATTTCAGGGCTTAAAGACCTGGCCGACTTTCTTCCTGCATCTATAGCAGCGATAGTGAGCTATTTCTCAGCTGAAGTTACTAGAGGCATTTGGAAACCAGCTCTTATGAATGGAACAGATTGGCCAAGCCCCGCTGCAAATTTATCTAATGTTGAGGCACAGATTAAAAAGATACTTGCTGCCACAGGAGTTGATGTTCCGAGCCTTGCTGCAGGTATTATACTTGAAACCATTACCATTTTAGGCAAGTTCATTAGTATGTCATTACTTGATTCTGATAATAATGGCTTGAATCTACTCCCTCAATTGTCTGCCCACCTGATCAACATGAAGTTGTCAATATTTTTGTTACCTGAGCAACCGCTGTCTCAACTAGAGTACAATATACATTAACCAGAACCCGTGAGTCTTTTTGCTCAACATTTGTCCTGCATTTGGCAAATTTATGATGTAAGGAATTATTTGAAGTTAAACCAGCAAAATCAAAATTTAACAGGTATAGGTAGATAGCATAGTAATGAGGTCCGACACCAAAATTCATTATACTTGAAACCATTCTTATCTTTGGCAAACTCATCTTTCCATTGCTTGATTCTGAATTTCTGATAATAATTGTTTTAAGGGATAATTCCCATGGTACCCCTGAAGTTAGCAAATTTTCCCCAAATGCCCCTAATTTTCTCAAAAATAACTTTGATGACTGATATCTCTTAGTCACGAGTTTGTAAAACCGCGTTTTTTTCCCTAAAATTGTAGACCCTGGAAAGGCAATCAGTTTGGGAAAAAGAACATCATTTTATGCTTCTGTGATTGAAAGTTGTAGTCTGTCAAAGTTTCTTGAACGTATAAACATTGACAAGTCGTAAATCCTGTCAAAGATGTCAGAAAAACTTTTTTTTTTCAAATTGAAGATCTTGTCGATCAACATTGAAAAAAAATTCACAGCTTTTCAATCTCGTAATTAAGAGATATGACCTGCCAAACTTTTTTTTATAACAAAAGTAGGGGTATTTGGGGAAAAAGTGTAAAGTTAAGGGGTACCATGGAAATTATCCTACGTTTTAAACTGCTACCTCTACTGTCTGTACACCCGAGCAACTCTTGAAGCTGTTTACTTTTTGTCACTTACCCAGCAGTGTGTTTGGTGAGGATACAGTTGTGTGACATTAAGAGATATTTCACATACTAATTTTGTAGCTATAACAAATTAATCATTCGATGGTTTTATATATGCTTTTGTCGTAAAAAATTCGAATTTAAAATGTGACGTTATGTTAGCTAGAAATTATAAATCTATGGTCTATGGATATAGTTTTCACGAAATGCTATCTCTGAAAGAAATTCTGTGTAAAACAGGATTAAAAATCTAGGAATTAGCTTACTGTACGGAGGTTCGATTCTTGTAATTGTAATTGAATGTGTAATTATGTCGGTTTTACAATGAGACGGCTTCTAGAAGAATTTGTGCTTTTATATGCATCGGTGAGATGTCCAATTTCATTATAAACAATACCATTTCCCTTGCAATTTCTGTCTCAATTAGATCAATAATAACCAGCCAACCAGGTAACAAATTTCACTCTTGCTGCAGCAGTAAGCACTCCCGCTACACTTCCTCTGCCACTGGCCGCATTTTTGAGCCTGACGATAACCTATAAACTCGACAAAGTCTCTCAGCGTTTCCTTAATCTTGCGGGTCCCGCCCTTGAATCCCTTGCAGCAGACTGTCCATGGCCATGCATGCCAATAGTGGCTTCCTTGTGGACCCAAAAGGCAAAACGTTGGAGTGATTTCCTAGTCTTCTCAGCCTCGCGTACTGTTTTCCTCCATAACCATGATGCCGTGGTTCAGCTTCTCGGGAGTTGCTTCTTCGCCACACTTGGACTAAACCCAGCCTCTATCTCCATTGAAAGCGGTGTTGCTGCCCTTCTCGGTCATGGCTTCGGGTCACATTTTCATGGTGGGATTTCTCCTGTTGCTCCCGGAATCCTGTACTTGCGTGCATATCGTGGGGTCCGAGATATTATGTTTTTGGCAGAAGAGATTGTTTTCTTGTTGATGAAGTCTGTTCGAGAAATAATGGGTGCAGGAATTTCCAAGCAAACAAGAGAGAAGCTTAAGAAGACTAATCTCGCGTCAAGATACGGGGGAGTTTCAGTTCCTGCGGCCTTGATCAGAGTCAAAGCTGCAGCTTATCTCGGTGCAACTCTTCTGTGGTTATCTGGAGGACCGGGTTTGGTTCAGTGCCTTTTTAAAGAAACCTTACCTTCTTGGTTCTTATCAGTTGACAGATCTGAAGTGGAAGATAAACCAGACGAGCTTCTTTCTGTTCTAAGAGGACATTCATTAGCATACTTTGCAGTCCTCTGTGGGACCTTTGCTTGGGGCATTGACCCTTCATCGAAGAGACGACCTCCAATCATAGGACAACACTTTGACTTCATAGCAGGTGCCCTGGATGGGAAGATATCTCTAGGATGTGATTTAATCATCTGGAAGGCTTATGTTTCTCAGATTACTGGTCTGATGGTACAGTCCGCACCAAATTGGGTGCTTGAAATGGATAGGGACATAGTGGTTCGACTGAGCAAGGGACTCCGACGTTGGAATAAGAACAAACTCAGTCTGGCTCTGCTTATTACCGGTGGAGTCAATACTATGGGTGCAGCGGCTAAGCTCATAATAGAAAGCGAGAGATGACGACATTTAACAATCTTTTTAGCCGGGGTTTGATAACTTGCTTTGCCAGTTCTAGTGTTTACTTGTGTACATAATTTTACTGTAGGATAGTTTGTGCAGTAATGATTTTTAACAATTTAAGATAGATGAATTTTGTTTGGCTTAGGGTGGGTTTGAGTATAGGAGCTGGCATTTCGGGCTCTTAGAGGTATTATACTTTTGGGTTGATGGTTTCTGAACTGAAAGAGTGATCTGTGTAATAGTGTAATGCAGTCATTTGGAAATGAAAATTTTAAGTGGCAAATCATTGTTGTTCCTTGTATCTAAAAGAATTTCGGCCCGATATAGTCATTTCACAACTATATATGACGGTCTCATGATAATGTTTATCGTTAGACCTCTCACATAGTAGTTTCTGTTTCTTTTATTGTTGTCAAGAAAATAGCCAAGGAATCTTCGTATTCGGTAGTTGTAAATTTTGATCGCAACACATTACCCACAATTCAAACTGCCTCGACAAAGTCCTTGTATAGCTTCTTCAACTTCTCAAAAAATTGGAGGGAGTATTTTTAGATACTGTGCATATATATTGCAGGAGGCGATTTGTTCGCGGAATCAATCAAGAAGCTTATTGATAGGTCCCGAGGATTCACAGTGAACTTCGACAGAAGCAATTGAGAAAGTTCTTCATTGCTTTAGCTATATTATTTTCACTGAAGAACAATAATATGGGCAACTGTTTATCCATGTTCCTATTGTTTCACTAGAAAAGACTGCCTTAAGAAATACAAAAATAAATAAATTAAAACTGGAATTATACCATTACAAGAACTTAAGTTTGCACTTTTTTCTAATGTGAAGTAACAGTCATCAACTCTACCGATCCCCCTTTACCCTGCAATTTGCGACTTTATGAGGGCTATTTATGCACTAGCGAATGTTTTCGTCGTTGTAACAACATTTGAGTCTCTGACACACTGGAATCCAGTCAAATGTCGTGGAAATGCAAGGAAAATTCAGATTACACCACTAGCACCAGGTAACCTCGTCATCTGCTGATCTAGCATTGCCTTCCTAACCCCAAGGACATCTTCCCACCTCCCTGAATCTGCATATAGGTTGGAAAGCAACACCCTGCTTGGCCCATGACCTGTATCCAGGCCCACCAGTTTCTTGGCCGCCCGCTCTCCAATGTCCACTTCACTATGTGTTCTACACGCTGCCAACAACGTCCCCCATATCACCACATCAGCCTCCATTGGCATGCTCCTTATCAGATCATCCGCCTTTTTAATCCGCCCTGCTCTACCAAGGAGGTCCACCATACACCCATAATGCTTAATGTTTGGATTGATTTTATATACATTCTTCATGCGCTCAAAGTAATTCTCCCCTGGTTGTACTAATCCAGCATGACAACACGCTGTCAACACTCCGATAAAAGTGATTGAGTTTGGCTTTATACCTGTGTTTTCTAATTCTTCGAACTTTGTTAGACACAATGTCGCATGCCCGTGCATGGCTAATCCACATATAATAGCGTTCCATGGGGAGATGGAAGTGACCTTTTTTTGTTTTGATTTGAAAGTGTCCAAGGCATTGCTAATGCTCCCACATTTGGCATAGACGTCAATCAGGGCTGCAATTAAGTTGTCGTTGAGAGGGATAGAATTATTTTTGATGTATTCATGAGCCCACTTTGCGTCTTTCAGTACACCTAAAGACGCAATAGCAGACAGGACGCTTACCATAGTGATCTCATTTGGTTGGACACCAGCTGCCACCATCCCTCGAAAGAGCTCCAAAGCCATACTAGCATTTCCAGTTTGCGAATACCCGGAAATCATTGAGCTCCAAGAGAAAACATCTCTGTCAGGCATCTTATCGAAATATATCCGAGCTTGCCCAATCATTCCGTTTTTTATGTAACCAGAGATAAGGGCATTCCAGGATGCAGGATGGGTTTTATAAGAAACATTGAATTGGATGCAAGCAAGATTGATCTTCCCACAGGACGAATAGAAATGAATGATTGTTGACTGAATAAAATCATAGCGATCAAACCCGTCCTTAACAATCGTAGCATGTAACTGCTGACCCTCGGAGATCGCCAGTACTCGCCCACAAGCAGCAACTATATCCACAATCATGACATCATTGGGCCTCAATCTTTCACATAGCATAGCACGATACAACATTAAAGCGTCCGCTAACCTGTCTACTTGTACATAAGCATCAATAATCGTACCCCACGACACCACATCCTTTCCGGGAATCTCATCAAAAATATTCTTGGCCAAATCAACAAGCTTCTGTTTCGCATACCCATTCAACATAACATTCCACGAAACAACATTCTTTTCCGGCATTTCACTAAACAACCTCCTGGCATTTCCAAGACTAGAACAAGCACAATACATATGCAACAAGTTAGTCGAAACAAGAACAAAATCCCTGAGACCAAGCTTGGTAGTCAATCCATGAAGTAACCCAACATCCGAAATTCCACCTACATGTGCATACGATGAAATGACACTAGCCATAGTAACCTCATTCGGAACCACACCCGCTAGCCTCATATCCCTAAAAAACGCAATTGCTCCACTCCATTTATCATTCCGAGCCAATCCCATGATCATAGTCGTATACGCAACAAAACCTTTTTCAGGCAATTCATCAAACATACGGCGTGCATCCTCCAACTGCCCAGATCTCACATACACACCCAACATAATATTACACGACACAAAATCAAGCCTCGAACACAAACTAAACAACTTCCTAGCAACACCCAATTCATCACATTTAGCATACATACTAAGCAAACTATTTTGAATAAAAATATTAGAATCAAGCCCATTTTTCAAAACAAAGGCATGAATTTGCTGACCTTGGAAGATTGCCTTAAGCGAAGAACACGACTTTAATGCGCAAACGATTTCTTGTTCATGATCATATTTTCCGGCTTTAGGTTTTCGATTTGTATCGTGAATCCTCATTGAATTGAAGAAAGATGTGAGATGGGTTCTTGCTTCTGATTGAATTTGAAGCGATTTCGTCGAAAAATGAGAAACCCATGATGGATTGAGAGGAGAAAGAGTGGAAATTGGGATGAGAAATGAGAGCAGGGATTTGGGTTTGAGAGAAAGGGACATGAGATATGATCATTTAGTCAAGTTTTTGTTATTGTAGAAGGTTTTGGTTGTTATTTTGGAGGGAAAAGGGTTCATCATTCAATTTTCCAAGAAAACGGATTTGAAGACAACCCTACTAGTAATGCTTAAAAATGATTTCTAAACTATCCCGTTTTACAATAACTTTGCGTAAGATTGTCTCACACAAGTACTTCTGATTTTTGGGCTAAGTATATCTAAGTATCTAACATTCTAACTTCTCTTGTACACGAACTCGAAAAATTATAGGTACACTACTTAGTGGGTGTATTTCGTTAACGCTTCTGAATTATAAAGGGTGCTCCTTTTTACTTTTATTATTTCCCAACTACATTGGACCCTAGATTTACCAGCCCGACTATCTCCCGTGATAGCCCACCTCCAACTTGGGGCGAGTCAAAGTCTCCCAACTCGCCCCCGCCAAGGCTCATTAAAAAAAAGTATACTAGCCAGGCTCACAACCTCTCCTTATGCCTGGAATCGGGCCACTATATCGTAGCCCGGCCCGCGCCAGCCTAGTCTGTTGGCCACCTCTACATGTAATTACTATAGTGCTCTTATGCAAGTAATTTTTTTTTTGGCAATCGTAAAACAAGATTTTATACAGATGACATTTGACTCATATAGTCAAATGCACTTATTTTAGTAATAATAAACAAAGACGACAAAGTAACAACATTAGGCAACATAATTGTGTTTATGGCTTGCAGATGATTGAACACGTGAACAAACTTCAACCTCCACCACAATCTTGACAGAACGATCAAAACTGATCAAGTGATCGAGCAAATCCTTACTCATCTTAATAGACTGAGTTTCGGGGAAATACCTGCAACAAGACACAAAAATGTGTCTCGGAGATTCATCCTCTTGGCTGTGATAAACATCGTCTGGAAACCAAGTGGACCCATGATCCATCGAGAAAGTGCAAAATGCACTTACGCCACAAGGACGTAGAAAGAAAAGAAGGAAAGCAGGCCACGAAAGACTGCCTCCAGAGGAGAGAAAACTCCTACACTTTGAAACACGTCCCCTACGAACCAGAGTCTCGAGGCCAAGAACAACGAGTAAGTAGGTAGGTAGCCAATGAAGAAACCACAAGATCAGTCCCCTAACCAAATGCATCTCGGAAGGCCGGAAAGAGATAGGCATCTGATAACAAGATTTTAGTCGCCTTTCTTATTATCAAACAATCTTATCACCTAGGGGTAGTATTAGGTAAGAAGAATATCGAATCCACAGGGATGGCAAATTAAATAGTCTATATCTAGTTTAACAAGTAATGAGAGCCAAATAATGTTGAGAGAAATCGTAATCTAACAAAGTAATGACTACTAGAAATAACTAACTAAAGCTAAGAAAGGAGGGATTTAAATATATGGTAAAAGAGTTAGAGGGAATCGGGGAGTCGGGTTCACACCAATGCTCAAGAAAAATGGACAATCACCAAATCCAAATTTGGGGGTAGAAATTAGGTAGAAAGGTCTTTCGAACGATTCCAGCCAACAAACCCTTAACCCAATTTCTTAAGTCAAGGTAGTCATCTAAAATTAGGCGCCCACTTAGATATTTCTAACCAAGTCGGAATTAAACTACCAGGGTCAATTCGTTACCATATCCGAATAGTTCACCAATAGTCATTGAAAGATTAATTCCTAAAATATCAAGCTTAGATAAGGTAAGAGTAAGTCAACTTCTAATGAAACAATGATGAACACCCAAATCCCCTACCCATCCAACGAGAAAACTATTCACTCATAATCAAGTCTATACTTAAACATGTAATAAAGGGGAAGAACATTTGGGCAAACATATTCAAAGACTAAAAGTTGGGATTTAATCTAATTGAGCAAATGAATCTATCAACCAATACTAGATGTGAAAAGATGAACAACTAAAATCACAAAATAATGCTAAAGGAAAGATCATTCTAAAATATTCAACTAGATAAGCAACAAACTAGGGAAATAAACAAGATCACTAAATAGAGAAAATGATGAACAAAGGAAAAAGAAAGATTACTTGCATAAAAAGGTTGATGAAAACTCCAAATCTTACAAACAAATGTGAGATCTCCAAATAAAACTATGCTTCTCTCTCTAAAAAACTAGGTAAAGTCTCTTTTTTTCCAACAAATGGACTATATATACCTTGTGTGCAAATAGGGGAGAAATTACAACTGAAATCCGGAATTGTCAGTGACGGGTGAAATTTTACCTAGTCGGGTAAAGTTTCACCCGGTCGGGTGAAGTTTCACCCTACGGAGACAATACATCAAAAACGCCTAAAAATGCGTACACGGCCGCCGGGTGAAGTTTCACCTGGTCGTGAAGTTTCACCCTCCGGTGACGATCTTCAAATTTTGCTTGATTTCTCTTCCTTTGGTACCGTCATCGCTCCGGTTCCCGTCCCGCATCGATTTTTGAGCTTTTCACCTACAAAAGACGTATGAACACGAGAGAATCCTCTAAAAACATGAATATGTGATGCGGTGGGGGTATGATGTGAATCGGGCCAAAACTAGTTAAAAATCTCCTAATAAGTCTACTTGAACTTTACTCGTCCTCGAGTAAACAACAAGTAGACTACGACCCTTAATAAAAGCTACTAGAAGCTACACTGGCAAGATAATAGCCGATGGTAGGTAATTAACGGGCCTCCTCCGTCCCTTAAACTCACAACGAGACACTCATGAGGTAAAGTGCCTTCTTACAAGGCAAGTAGAGGCTTGCCAAAATCGCGACACACTTTGGTAAGGGAGCCCAAAAGAGACACATAAAGGTGCATCAACAAAAGAAATCACCAATAGCCTCATCCAAGTGATGGAAACACTTGGTCATGGGTTAAAGCAATTGCATATGTTGCATTGTAGTCACGAATTCCACCTAAAACTAGGTTTAGCAATTGTAGAGATGACACACTCTTAAACTATGAGGAAGTAGTACAATTCTACCGACTCTTTAAGGTGCTTTGTCGAGGGTGACAAACGGGGTGGAAGGAGTATCCCTTCGGCGTTAGAGAGCATTGTAGGTAAGTGTGTCCACCTCCTCACCGAAATGAGAAGAAGGGTCGTCCTCCCTTATCGTGCAATTCAAAAAACGTAGTCGACAATGGGTGAAAGATGGTTTTATTTGGGGAAATTTGAAGGTAAGTTTTTGCTTGGTGATTCCCAAATTGGATTTGCGTTTCTTTGGGCTTGCGGTAGGATATGTCTTTGCGTTGGCAACTTAGAGTACGATCCCTATTAGGTAGGGGGTACTAGAGATAAGTTAGGAAATCACAAGGTAATTACATGTCCCAATATAAAAATGAAGGACCAGGACAAACTTCATTACAAAACTGAATGCTAAAATCATTGATATTCCATTGAAGAGCTTCTTTGGCTCAATCTTCACAATTTTCTTCAACTTTCCCATTTTTTGGGTTTTTTTTTGTTTTTGTTTTTTTAGAGGGCCTACTTTTTTGTATAATCTCCATTTTTGAAGTGGTTTCCTTTGATTTTCTTTGAACAGGATGAGAGGAATTAGTAGTACCGCCCATCCAAGAGGTAAAGGAAGAGGTGATCGACCAAAGAATTGCACAAAAGGGAGTCACCTAAGGACCGGTAACCAAGGAAATCGTCATGCCGCGGGGGTGGTTAAGGTGGTCAAACGCTAAGCCCTCGACTAGGCTTTAAAGAGTGGGAAGACTTGCACTAGAACGGCATATAAAGGAGTGTCTCAAGTCTACTTTCCTACACAAAGTTTCCAATGTAATAGGTGACAACAAAGACCAATACCCACTTGCTACGACACCAATAATCAAGTGAATTTTCGAAAAAGGCTAAAATGCAACTAAACTACATGGATGCAACTAGGTATTTGACAATGCACATATACAAAAGCTACAAGATGCAAAAAGAGAGACAAATTTTACAAAAAAGTCACACAACCGCCACACAAAATAACAGCAACAAGATATGGAGAAAGTAAGAAGGGTAAGAGATGGGAGCGAGTATACCGTGGCGGTATTCAATCCTTCTCAAATTAGGATTCTTTGTTGCTTGTGAACCCTATGATAGAAATGTCACAAATACAAACGAACATAAATATATACAAGAAAGTAACACAATTAGTCAAAATTTTTTTTTTTTCCAAACTTTTTAAAATTTTCCAAAGTGAATTCTCTTCCTCACACTTAAGATATGCATTGTCCCCAATGCAAGAAGGTATAAGAAAAGGAATTAGCTATTAGAAT